>JAOTOL010000895.1:0-157106 GCA_034440575.1 Imbricaverruca yamaguchii | reverse complement strand
TATATATTTGGGGTACGCCGAACCTCATAAGCCAGAACCACAAGCCAGTCATGGTCTCCTACCCTAGGCTGATGTCTCTTGACAGCAAATGTTTTGCCAGATCCCTGCTTTAACCATTACATGCCAGCATCTTTCCAACTCCGGGATAAACCAGCAGTGAGCATATTATAAAGCGTTGATGGAACTCGAGACGATGCGGAATACACTGCTCGTAGGAGATTAACGCTCTATAAGGCGTGTACTGTGTTAATATTGTTCGTAGGAATTGAGACGCTATAGAGCGTGTACTGTGCTGGTTATTGGTTTTACGACACCTCGACTCTTGAGTCATGTAGCGTCGCCAATCTCCACGTCGATTGGTTGCGGGCGAAGCGTGGCGACAGGTAAGGCTCGAACCCACAATCTTTCGACTGTGAGACGGGAAACTTACCCCTAGACTACTCGTCCCCAAGAGCGTGTACTGTGCGAGCGTGACGTCCACGATATGCTCACCAATAACAACACCAAGCTGCAGGGACAGGTGCTGGAGAGAGCGAGCTGCGGCCGGCAACACGCGGCTCCACTGGTGGTGCACTGACACCAGATCCTTCAGCAGGCGAACCACCTCCGGCTCGGTGATCCAATCGCCGCCAGACATCACATCACACAGGGCGTCCTGTCCAGCCAAACAACATATCACACAGGGCGTCCTGTCCAGCCAAACAACACATTACACAGGGCGTCCTGTCCAGCCAAACAACACATCACACAGGGCGTCCTGTCCAGCCAAACACATTACACAAGGCGTCCTGTCCAGCCAAACAACACATCACACAGGGCGTCCTGTCCAGCCAAACAACACATCACACAGGGCGTCCTGTCCAGCCAAACAACACATCACACAGGGCGTCCTGTCCAGCCAAACAACATATCACACAGGGCGTCCTGTCCAGCCAAACAACACATCACACAGGGCGTCCTGTCCAGCCAAACAACACATCACACAGGGCGTCCTGTCCAGCCAAACAACACATCACAGGGCGTCCTGTCCAGCCAAACAACACATCACACAGGGCGTCCTGTCCAGCCAAACAACATATCACACAGGGCGTCCTGTCCAGCCAAACAACACATCACACAGGGCGTCCTGTCCAGCCAAACAACACATCACACAGGGCGTCCTGTCCAGCCAAACAACACATCACACAGGGCGTCCTGTCCAGCCAAACAACACATCACACAGGGCGTCCAGCCAAACAACACATCACACAGGGCGTCCTGTCCAACCAAACAACACATCACACAGAGCGTCCTGCCCACCCAAACAGCACATCACACAAGGCGTCCAGCCAAACAACACATCACACAGGGCGTCCTGTCCAGGCAAACAACACATCACACAGGGCGTCCTGTCCAGGCAAACAACACATCACACAGGGCGTCCTGTCCAGCCAAACAGCACATCACACAGGGCGTCCTGTCCAGCCAAACAACATATCACACAGAAATTGCACTCACGACCAATAATTTAGACTTCAATATATGTAAAAGTGGGAACAAAATAAAAGGCCAATAATAACATAGTCATTCCAGTAAAACATACTTGATCATTCTAGGCCCGTTAAGTTAATGACCACCAATGACGGAAAAGAAGTAAATCGCCTATTTAAGCATGTTAGCTTAGTGGTTGATTACCATAAACGTTCAATATCATGCATTTTGGGCATTACGTTGCGAAGCTGTGCAACTTCGCGATGTTGGCGGAAACTAACGATAGACGAACAACATTATTAAGTCACAGTTCCGTAGTTTGACGTGTCGCGGCTATATCTTTATAAGAAATTGACAGCAACATTTTCAACATAAAAATGACCATAAACTGCTGTATAATATCCTCCCGTAGTTCGACTTTGTCAGGCTGGAACGAAGGGACCCAAAAAGATTGGCAGCATGAGTGTGCTGACCTTGACTTGGATCAGACAGGCTGACGGCGAGAGGACATCGGCGTCGTCGCCTGGCAGCTCCGCCAGCATCGCGTCGACTCGACCCCCCGTCGGCGCAGCTAGCGACTCTTCAACCGCCGCCAGCGCCGCTTCGATTGCCGCCTCCTCGGTCGCCATTTGCTCCTCAATCGTGATCCGCTCCTCCTCAGTCGCCGTCCGCTCCTCAGTCGCCGTCTGTGCCTCCTCAGTCGCCGTCCGCTCATCCTCAGTCGCCGTCCGCTCCTCGTCAGTCGCCGTCCGCTCCTCAGTCGCCGTCTGTGCCTCCTCAGTCGCTGCCTGTCCCTCCTCGGTCACCATCTGGCCCTCCTCAGGCGGGTGACTCAATGAGGTGTGTGCCGCGCCATGTTTTGCGCGCCGCAGTTCGGCGCGGCACCCCTCCTCCATCACCTGGTGCAGGAAATCTGCCGGGGGAGACGGGTTGCACACTGTCTGCCAGTTATCAATTATTCGTCAAATAGGGTGGTTGTTTGGTTGGTTATTAGGTTTTACGACACATCGACCGTTCAGTCATGTAGCGTCGCCAACTTCTCAAGCAGATTGGTCGCGAGCGAAGAGTAGCGACAGGTGAGACTCGAACCCACAACCTTTCGATTGTGAAACGAGAAACTTACCCCTAGGCTACTCCGCCCACAAAATATGGTGCAATACACTACTTTCAAAATACTGAATTGACATCCTTCCCAAAGGAGTATCGATATCGCGCTTTATGATAAGCCAGTATGAAGTCTTCATATCTGATTTATAACGGTATCTTGTTGATAAGTATCATACTGCCTCACCAATTGCGAATTGTGATGCACAACCATCTCTCAGCACAATCCCAGGTAAGAGGATGAACCCATGATGTGGTGTGTTATATATCAGTCGATAAGGATAGGTATTTTGTATCGTTACCGCCAAAATGGTCACCCATAAATTAGGTATCTCAAAACAAAGGGAAAAGGTGCACTTATGAGTATGCTGTTGGATTACAATTGTCCTTGAAGAGTTCATCTGTTATGATGAATGATATTTTGTCCATGACCAATCCCTACACCCTACTGTACTCGCTTCGACATCCCACACCTAACGAAAAACCATTATTTAACACTGCTGTCAGTCGAGGAAATACAGCACCGAGACTGTCGGCTGAGCAAACATGGCGTACTGAAACGGTCCGCATGGTAAATATGGGGTATTGGGACAGTCCACCGAGTAAATAAGCAATCCCAGGAGAGCAGCCGCGAAAAAATCAAGCACCGGGACTGCAGCCGATAAAATATTCCGTACAACTGTCGGCACGAACAAAATACTGAGGCCATGGGCGAAAATTATGGAGTAGCAAACATGTCTGAAGGATAAGCATGGAGCAACGGGAATGTCAGCCGGGTAAATACAGTCCCGATATTGTCAGCACGGTCAAGAGCACCGCGTCAAAAGAGCCGCTGGCCGTGTCAATGTGGAGTTATGAGACTGAGGACAGGTGGCATGCTAATGCAAGACACTTAAGGGATTGCCGATTGTGCAACTTCCCAAACCGGTTCCATATTTCGAGACGCAACCCTAGAAGAGCTACACTCCTATTCTTACCTCTATGCAATCCATAAATGAAATGGTCATGAAAGGGTCACGCCTCAACTCGGATATGTCCATAAATTACAAAGTTCAAAGTACAATCACAATACAAAGTACAATCACAAAAAGTTGCTCCGGTCTCTTTTTCCATAGTCAGACTATGAACGGGAAGGCTTCACCGGTTTTACGTGGAGCCGATCTGTCAGAGGAGGGTCGAACATGTTGAATGATAAATTACCCACGAAATTGGGTGGAATATACCACTTGTTGAACACCGAATCTACATCCTTTCCAAGGGAATATAGACAACGTGCTTCTCGGTGCTTGAATGTAAGGTCGCTAGTCCGCGCTTCTAACCGTGCCACGTTTTACAAATGATGCTGATACTTACCATAACGGATCTGGGATCGTGATAACGAACATCCCATAGCACAATCCCAGATGAAGGGATTACCTATGATGTGCTATGGTATACAATACCGATTTATAGCATGCGTGTTTGTATTGTTCTCGTCCATGTCGGTGACCTTTAGGGTGCCCCTCAAATGATGGGAAGCGGAAGAAGTGATATATACATAATTGTCCCAAAACTGGATTTACAGGACCTACCACATTTTTTAAGTTCCATGGCAACTTCGATATCCTTCAGTACTCACCTCGGCTCCGCACACTTAACGAGAAATCATCATTTTAACACTGTCCGTCTCTGGTGTTCCGAAACCTAGTTCGAATTTGGATGTCTGAGTTGAAGAACTTTTCGTTGAATCAGATGGAATGGTAGAATGTGGATGAAGAATACAAATGGGGAAGAGTGAAATACGGTATTCAAGAGCACATTATGGTTTTGAGCAGTCTGTGGTACCAAAGAGATGATTGATTGATTGATTATTTGGGCTTAAGGGCGCGTGGACTACTAAGGTCATTTTGCGCCCATACCATAGAGATGAAAACACTAACAAAAAATATAGTATAATCGCGGACTGGGACATTTTTAGACGCATTGTTCTTCTCAGGAAAGCAGCAGGAAAACATTGGAGTGGACAAGCACCGATGAGAATTGGGGATGCAAACGGAGAAATCTCACCGCCCGGGTGTCATATTCCCCACATCCTATAATTTCACGCGGCCGTGCCGGCCTCACCTCTGGTAAGGTTGGCATTGAGCCAGCAGTTGACCCGGTTCAGAACGCCGGCCTCTGTCAGCCGGCAGCAGGTGGCGCGCGCGCCTGCCGTCAGGTCATCGCCGACCAGCAGCGCGTGCACGGCGGCGGCCACCAGCGCCGGCACCTGGGCGCGGTACCAGGCGGCCAGCCGGCCCACCACGGCCGAGTGGCGCTCCAACACCAGGTCAGCCAGCCGAGTCTGCAGCCACGTCTGTCGGCGGCGACACACCACATGGCACATGGGCCGCATACACCGCGCCGAGCACACCCTACACGCCACACATCACAAACGGCTACAAGTGACATCGAAGCAAAACAACGCGGCTGGCACAAATTGTGAAAAATCGCAATCGTTAACATTATTTCTCCATGATTTGAACAAAGAAGTAGAGCGGGATGACCATGGTATTTACCTATCGTAGTCGAATGCTGCACATTCTAGGGAGGAACAATCAGAAAGCCAAAGCTCTGGCATTGGAGGCACAACCAGCTTCTATAAAGCCGTTGGTCCTCATCCACATTGTAGAGCTCTATAATGGTGTCTGCCCTTCATCAGACAGGCGAAACCTGATCTTCTCCCGACAGACTGGACCTAATCTCGACCCGTTAAGACGTTGAATCTGACCTTGACCTGCAATGGCATCGGGGACGGCTCTGAAATGACGGCGGAACTGCTGACTTCGACCTGACAGAGGCAGTATACGACCATGGCGTGTCGGTGTGCCCGCTGACCATGACCTGACGACAGCGGCAGTCGTCTGCCTGGCGGCGGCGAGGGCGGCAGCTCACCTTGACCTGGTAGTGCTGCTGACCGTGCTGCACTCTGGCGGTGACCTGGCGGCGGACGCCGGCCAGCAGCGGCCCGGTCACGGCCGGCAGCAGGCGGCTGCGGGTCAGCTTAATGGACGCCGACGCCAGACGCTCTATCACGAACGACACGGTGCGTCGCAGCGACGGATGGTGCGACTGGAAGAAGCCCTCCTCCAGCTCGGCCTGCACTCCACCCAGGTAACAGGTCACCGCACGGAGAAAACAGGCATGCACACGGCTGCCAACACTGCCGACGACAGTATATACGGACCTGGTACAGGTTACAGACCTCATAGACAATGGTTAGACCTGGGGGCAGAGCTACGTCGGGTGTATCGTCCACGAGGACATAAACCCAACGTGAAGCAGCACTAAAACAAGACTCCTCATGAGTGGGCACTAAATTATCCCATGTTTTGGTCGAAGCGCCCTAAAACCTAAATAACTAAGACAACTCATGAGGTGTTATTTTTTGGGTTTTGGGGGCGCATCAACTGCAGTGGTTATATGCCGCGCCCATCATGAGGTGAATATGCCTGAAACCGACACAATCCAGGCGGGTGGACACAATGTTATGCAGAGGTTTCTGGTACTTGTATTGAGTCGGATACAATAGAAGAATGGAATAGGACTGTAAGTTCTGCCGCGTTAAGAAACACGAACGGACAGGATGCAGAGGGAAGCTTGCTTATCGTTACCGGTATAACAAGCGCTGGGATCCACGAATAGGAAGTCAATAATGCGAAACAAAAATGACCCTGCATAATTCATTATATCTTCGCCAGGACGGCGTCAACTGGTGTTCCTACAAGATGCCACCCAGTGACAGAAGCTTGCATTACATGAAACAGGTGCACCCTGGTTCACACCAATGCCTTTCACATCATGTACAATTATTAGGCTAACATGCATCATCCTGCACGAAAGAAAATACTCCACCAAAATGACCTCGGTAGTGAGTATGGCATGTGATTACCCATGGTCTCATGAGAATCAGAGGCGGAAAACTACAGTCCTGGATTTGTGTATCCCAACGATATTATCCTCTGGGAAGTTATCGTCTCATGTTCCCACTGGAAGGCCGAATAGTATCGCTTCATGGTAAAATAGTGCGAACAAGCTCGGGCAGAGTCGTCGACATTCTTTCTCGGTACGCACAGACAAAGCATTGCTTCGAATGTAGCCAGCATTGTCAGCAGCCACGAACTATGGAATGGGAGGCGATTCATACCGACATGAAGGCGCACAAATTAGAGACACCCCAAATGTTCTCTGCTGGTGACGACCGCGGATTCGAGTATGTCGCAACAGTCGAGCTGAGCACACACCTGCGTTTTCTGGCGGCGACGGCGGCCGAGTTGGCCGGCGCCGCCGTGACGGGGATGATCTTGCGCAGGGTGGGCGACGGCCGGTGCGGCTGGCCGGCGCGGAACTGCAGCAGCGCCAGCCGCTGCTCCGCCAGGTGCGGACAGCACGCGTACAGCAGGCTCGGCCGCACCACCTCGTGCGCGTCGACGCCGAGAGCCGGCTCCGGCTCGGGTCGCGTGTACAGCCGGCGGAAGCTGGCCGTCACCTCGTCCACGCGGTGCACGTCCATTGCCGCCAGGCCGTCCTTTTCGCCCAGGTTCTGCACGTGCCAGTGTACCTCGAACAGGTTCTCGTACTGCAGCCGGAGGAAGAGTGCGTTGTGGACGGTGAGGGCGGAGGGAACTGAGAGGCGCAGCGAGCCGCACAAGCCGACCAGCAGGCTGAACACTGTCTGGTGAGCAGACGTGAGCACGCTCACGCGGTCCATCATGCACATGTACTCGATCACCCATGGCAGTGTTACGACCAGGTGGCGGTGCTGCACGGCCGACTGCAGGCACGTCAGCAGGTCCAGTGGCGGCGGCAGCCGGTTGCGCATCGCTATGGCGCTGGTGAGCACCTGCTCCGGTATCTGGTCGTCGCAGTGTAGCCCACGAAACGTGACGAGGCTCAGGAACTTGGCCAGCAGGCGCAGCTGAAAGATGCGCTCCGACACATGGCGCGCGGTGCTGGCCAGCAGGCCCGTGTCGGGCAGCTGCACCGGCTGCGCGTCCAGCTGCAACAGGCTGCTTGTCAGCTGGTGGCGCAGCGCAGCCGACAGCTCGGCCGAGTCGGCGCCCAGCACCAGCTGCCGGAACATCTCCTCGGCGCCGGGGTAGTGGTGACGGCCGCCGGCGACGCCAGCGCGCACGGGTCGCAGCAGGCGGTCGTTGAGCCGCTGCAGCCGGACGCTGTCGGCATGGTGCAGCGGCGGCGCCGCCATCGTCGTGTGCTCCGTGTCGGCAGGGTCGCCGCACAGCTGCACCAGCTGGGCCTGGAACAGCCGCGCCAGGTGGTACATGTTCACTGGGTGCGGACACAGCGTCACCAGGGTGCGCGCCTCGTCACGCAGCTGCTGGACCTGCTGGGCACCGACCGGTCGACCGCGCGCCACTAGTGCGTACAGCAGATCGTGCTGCCGGCGAAATGCGTTGAATGTGGCATCGGTGGGGGAAGTTTGGCCGGTGGACAAGCGGCGCATTGAACGTCAGCGAGTCTGCCGGCTGGTGGTGGGCAGCCGTGTCAGCGTCGGCGTCGGCGGCGGCCGATGGTGCAGGCGGGCCGGCCGGCTGAAGAGTCAGCAGGCTGTGCGACAGCGGTGTGCTGAAGGCGGCCAGTCTCTCGTTGGTGGCCAACAGGCGCAGGTTGGCCGAGTCCAGACACACCAGCTGATTGCGCAAGTGCCACAGCGCGTGCACGGCCAGGTAGACAGCATTGTGGACGGTGGTGAGAAAGACAGAGGTGGCCGGCGGCGGGACTACAGAGCCCGGAGCCACCAACAGACGCACCAAAAAATTGACTTCGATCGACAGGCCGATCAGATGGTGGCGCTCGATCAGGTAGGCGTACAGTTGCGACAGTTTGTCGAGCGTATCGCGCCCGGTGACCAAGTCCAGACTGGCTGGCTGGATGGCGGAGGTGCGGCCCGTCACGGGAGCGCCGCCCGGCCCGCGCCGCAACACCTGTTTGACGGGCGTCACGAAGTCTTGCTCGGCCGGCGCGCCGCCGTCGAACCGCGGCTCCTGCGACAGGGTGGGGCGCGGCGCCGGCGCGCCGGCCCGCTCTCTCCGGCCACGGCGCGGCCAGCGTCCGTCGGCGGCCGTCACCAGCTGCTGGAGCGGCACGTCTCGGCCGCGCTGCTGCCGGAGCGCGGCCGGCCGCCGGCCGCCGGCGGAGCCACCCTCGGCCGGCTGCCAGCCGGCGCGCACGGCCGGCTGCGCAGGGTTCACGCCGAGGCGGCGGCGCGCGCCAGCCGCCCGCTCGTCGGACAGCGCCGGCGCGTCACCTGGCGTCTCGTCGGCTATGACGGCAGGCTCATCGGTATCGAGCAAACTGCGACACAACTAACGGCGTTAGGATAGCGGTAATATACTCGCCCTCACAACAACACACATATGCATATATACGCGTACGAATGCACAGACTTACAGTGCTAATTTTATTTTGTTAGGCGCGAGATGTAGAAGCGGGTACAGTGGAATGGCGAAATTCGTCATTAAAACGATGGTATTCAGACGCTTTTCAAGTCATCCAAGCTCAATTTCTAGTCCAGACGACACCCTTACATGCATATTTTTGCATGTTTTGACACCTACCTAACATAGGAATACATATATTAGCAATGGAGATTAAATGCCTACATTATAAATCGGCATTGTATCGCGGATCACATCATAGGTTCATTTTACCTAAAATTAAGCTACAAGGTGTTTGGTGTTTTATGGCACTTCGACCAGGCCACAAGATGTTCGTGTAATACAAGATATAATGGTGAGCATAAGCATATTTATTCATGCAATGTTGTTAAAAATCAAGCATGCTGGCTTCATAAATACACATCAAGAAGTAGTATATCAATAGTTCTCCAGCAACGGTGTCAACTGAGTGTTCAGGAAGTGGCACATTCCACAACAAATTGACCAGACAAAGGGTTGATTGTCCACCCTCATTTATCAGATTTTGAGCAAAATTGGTGCATATGGTCATCTTATGCCCTGAATCCACCTGTGCAAATTTTACTTCGATCAGGTCAACAATTCAGGAGTTAGAGCCTCGTACATTTATGCAAGGTCATGCTGCAAGGTTACACTAGGTGGCCGATAACTAATACATTGCTGAATAATACATGAGCTAGGCCATTGCCTCAGGTCACATGACCGCCAGTGACCTCGATACCCGTGATTTTTTCATTGAATGAATGAAAGGACAATGCTTTGGCTTCATATATAGCAAATAAAAATAGGCGTCTTTTCTACACATCCTCATTTGGAGAGTGCAAGTTTTACCATATTTGATGTGTTTCAAGGATTGAGCTACTAACTCGGCCGTCCCTCCATTCAATATCGAGATGCGGTTTGATAACACATGCCGACCAATTCTATTGGCATTGTGTGGATGATGGATGGTTTTATCAAGTAGTCATACACAAAGCTATATAATATTCATAAATTTAACGAACAATGACGTGAGAATCCTAGGATACATGGACCAAATAAAGGGGTGACTGCCCTTCCTCACGTTTCATATTTTGATTAAATTATTGACACATAGAGTTTCCTATCCTCTGAACCCTCCTGCTAACATTTTCTTTCAATCAGGTCAACGGTTCAGGAGTTATAACCTCTGGTATTTCTGGAACGTCACGTTGTAAGATTATGCTCGGTGTCCGACATTAAATATCATTCAAAATACAAATGTCCAAACATTTCTGAACTCACCATATATCAAGCCAAACATGCGCCTTCTATTCTGTCAGTAAAAATGGGCATTGAGACTACCGTAGGTCACGAGGTAACTTTTATTAATCATCACATGTCACAAATATTGTCAGAATTCAAGTCCTTGGATCTATGGAAGTTGCAAAAAATGTCTGGATATTTATATTTTGACTGATAATTAACTTAGATATCGACCCCAGCACACAACCTTGCAGTGTGACCTTCCAGAAATTCCTGAGGCTATAATTCCTGAACTATTGACCTGAATGAGGTAAAACTTGTGCAGGTGGATTCAGGGCATAAAATAACAATGCACACCAATTTGCATCGGTATCTGGATGCCGGACCCTGGTCGATCTGTCATGGAATGCTCCAAGTGGTTATTCCCCCTCTATTTCGCGAAGAATCACCGACAACACAGATACAACACATGTATATGCTTATCCTCACGCACGCACAAGCGCACATTGCCATCCACAGGCACATACACACAGATGCACAGACAAGACACTAGATCATGTACATTACATCCACAGGATACCATTCACATACCACGCTGTGGGCTGCTAGTATGATATATTGTATGGTGGGTTTTCAGTTTGTTCTTTTGGTGCAATGTTAGCCAGTGTTAAAATATTGATTTTTGTGAGGTGTGAGATGTTGAAACGAGTAGAGCAGGATGTCGAAATTGTCATGGACATAATCATGTTTAAATACTTTGATCCTAAAACTAAGTTTTTGGACAATTCCTTGCAAATAACTACCCATTTTGTGTGCTTCGGGAGGCACCTAGTTCGGGGATATGGATATCAATGGTAGCAATACCTATGCTATAAACTGGTATTGTACAGCATAGCACATAATAGGTGATCTGTGCACCTGGTATTGCACTACGCGATGCTAGTTATCACGATCCAGGATCCGTTATAGTGAACATAAACATGATGCTTAAAAACAGGATTCTGTTAAAAGCGATACATGACAACTTCACAAGCATGCACCAAGATGCACGATGTTGATACTTCTTTGGAAAGGATGTGAATTGAGTGTTCAGTAAGTGATATGTTTCACCCTATTTCTTGGCTAATTTATCAATAATGTGAACAGGTGTAACGATAAACTAAATATTGTGAGGGTGGCTATCCTTTTGCATATCAATGGTGGTGGGGCTCAATGTCCATAGCCAAGAACCCTCACGATCGACGACTACTTCATCCTAGCATCCTATGCACTAGTCAGGAGCACTTACTGTCGTGAGTCATGGCGCAGAAAATCCGTAAAGCTGGTCGCAAAGTAGGGCCGTAGCGACTGAAATTCTTTCCACTCCTGGTTACCATTCTTCTCAAGAGCATCCGTCTGTTTCTGTAAAGAAATTAAATAAAGATTGTAAATATAATAGAATAATAAATTAACTCTGTAACATTGCCCTTTCATTTTTTAACCAAAAACATGAATAGTGATGCTTGACATAAACATGGTGTATTCAATTATTAAATTTGATTTAGGAACTATTGTACTTTGGTGGAGATGCCCAATCCCTTGGGTTTACAAACCAAGATTATAATGCAGCAATGCACTGTATGGTTATGGAAGAAGGGCTACCCCATGCATCCTCGGATAAGTTTGTATTCGTTGTATATTCGTTTTCTTCTACTTGGTATTAGCAAATAAATTAACAAATACTAGATACTACAGACTACATGTACAAAGGAATTTCGGATGCCAGAAATTGAAAACCCTCAATTTGAACGGACAACAACCTTCCTCTTCACATACAGTAAAGTGATACCGAATTATGGTCTGCACAATACTAACCATGACGTCATCGCCCTCCAGCCAGCTAATTATGTTTCTGATGCCACCTGTCTGCAGCAGGCGGACCATCCGCGTCCGCGACAGCGGCTCCGGAGCTGTCCACCGCCTGCATGGCGTCTGGTGACACAAGAGCATCAGAGGAAGTGTGTCAACGTGGTGCTGCTGACCACCAGGGAGGTGATATGGTCCCTGGTGACACACAGGTCAGTGAAGACATAGCCAAATGGTAGGCGATGTTGACCTCCAGTGAGGTGGTGTCTCCCTGGTGACACACAGACATCAAAGCCATGGCCGAGTGGTGATGCTGACCACTAGCAAGGTCATATGGCTCCCAGGTGACACAAGAGTCAGATAAGGTGTAGGTGAATGGTGATGCTGACCACCAGTGATAGTGATAAATTATTCGTCAAATAGGGTGAGAAAATACCACTTTCTAAACACTGAATTGATGCCCCTCACAACAGAGCATTGACGTCCTGTTTCATGATGAGTTGTTGTGAAGTCTTCATATCTAATTTCCAACAGTATCATATCATTATGTATCATGCTGTTACTCATTGCAAATTATGTTGTGCAAACTTCCATTAACAAAAATATATGTAAAGGATTACCTGTGGTGTGGTCTGTTATACAACATCAGTCATAAGGATACAATAGTTAACCCAAAATTACATTGACCTCAATATACAACTAGACAGACTTGACATTTCAAAAAATTATTGATCGCAGCACCACATATGGGCAAAATGGTGGCACTGGCAGGTGCTGAGCATTGCATGGTGCATGTAAAGTGGTGATCCTGGGGCATTCTGGTTGGTGAAAATTACTATCATTTAAAAATAATAGTCACATAACAAGCAACTCACATCACTGCCAAATATCTATGACAAATATATGACAAATATCTATGATGAGTAGGCATGATGCGATGTGAATTAAAAAAATGTGGGCAGAGCTCAGTGGGCAGACACAAACCAGGATCATCCTTCAACAAACATTTCTCTGAAGGACTAGTCCCACAACTAATGAATTGAGTTCACCTCTGATTCATTGGAATTATTGCTATCTTCCATTGCCATCTTTTGACAGATTGGTGGTTGTAGTGGTTGAGTTAACCAAACCAGTGGTCAAGATCTCAACTGGTCCCAAAATCCATTCCATGGCCCTGGTCAACCTTTGCACCATTCAAAGTTTATGCCACCATTAGCACAGGATGAGGTTATAAGCCAACTTCATGAGCAATGGTAGAGAAAATGATAATGAAAGTATACTTAATCAATGTCAACCAAGTTTATAAATGCATACCTGACACTCACACTGAGGGTGGTCAACTTGTTCTGGCCTGTGATGTAGCCAAGGCAGTACTCACCAACACTTTACATGCATCTCAAGCCAAAATGGCAAATATTTGCCACAGCTTTATGCAGGCAATTTCAATTGCATATAGGCAAATGTGACACCATGCTAATGCCTAAACAATTCTACACACAAATCCAGATCATTTTTACTTGTCCTCAAAAAAGTATGTTTCCTTGCTAGTTAATGAAGACACTACATAAAACTGGCTGGCCGAATCCTGGAGGGTGGGGCCTAAGTCATTGCCATGACAACTGGCTGGCCCTCTAGACCAGTGAAGTGCACAGGCTTGACATAAAAGGAAGGTGGTGTTAAATGAAATTAAACATTCTTTCTCATAAAAACATAAAGACATCAAAGATTAGTGCAACTATGAGCCACAAGAGCCCCTCTTGGTTGCACTCAGTACACTCAACCAGTTCCCCACCAAATCTGTCAATCAGCCATCCCTGTAATACTGAAAAGCAAGCCCTCTATTCTTATGATTGTCTATGCTGTTTTTAAAGATGTTCAAGGTGCTGCTACTGACAATGTTTTCTGGCAGCTGGTTCCAGTATTCCACTACCCTGTTGGTGAAGAAAGTCTTAACCTTGTTCTGATGTGCTTAACTTTAATTTTGAATTGATGACCTCTAATTGCATCCTTTCTGTTAAATTCAAACATTTCCCCAAGATATCCCCTCTCCAGACCATGGACAAATTTAAAGACCTTGATGAGATCTCCTCTCAGCCTTCTATATCTAAGTGAAAACATATTCAATTTTTCAATCTTTCCTCATATGCCAGGTTGCTTATACCATGAACCATTTTTGTAGCCCTCTTTTGTACTCTCTCTAAAAAGCCAACAATCTTTTTCATAGCTAGGAGACCAAGCTTGGATGTAATATTCCAAATGTGGCCTGACACATGCACAGTAAAGCTTCCTGATGACTTTCTCACTTCTGTATAATACATTCCTATTTATTGCCCCAAGCATTCTCATTCTCTGTACCCTCTGTTTCATGTCATCCTTTGCTTTCATGTGTCAGCTGAATATAGGGGAAAGTAAAGCAAGGCATAGTGCCATGTGCACTTTTCTAAGGAAAATATTACTTTCTCTGTATCCTCAGCAGAATAGTAAATTTAATTAGACATGCTGATCTCACCGAGGACCATTGGAGAACTCACAATGCTCCAAAATCACTTAAAATCTTGTATTCATTAGTTAGATTTAAACATGTTGATTTCACCAAAGACCATTTGAAAATTCACAAGGCTCCAAAATCCTTCCAAATCTTGAATAGAAAGTTAGATTTAAACATTGAGATTTCACTACAGATCATTTATAAATTCACAATGCACCAAAATCTCTGAAATCTCCAAAATCTCTTATAATCTTGAATTTATCAGTTAGATTTAGCTATAATTTATGTCATATCAATAATTTAGAACTCTGGTGAGGAACATATAATTCATCAAAATGACATGATGAACTTCCCATGATGATTGAAAAAGTTGAAAGTTACTTCGATGGAGTATATTCAGGCACAACCCTTCATCAAACAACAAATAATATGCAATTCCAACCAATAGTCAACTCCTCACTGCCTTATTTTATTATCTATGTCGATGTTATGCCTTGCTAAGCATAGGTTTTTTTAATTCTGGAGATGTCTTCAATACATACAATAATCAAAGAGCCTATGCCTGGCAAGGCACAACATTGACATAGATAACATAATGAGGCAGTGATAATTTGACCATTAGTTGGAATTGTTTATTTTGTGTTGTCTGGACACAGTGTCCTAAAATTACTTCACCATTAACTGTGTGGATGCAGAAAGAAGCTGCTTAGGAACAGTGAAAGATTGGAAGAAAATAAAGGATCACCACTGAAGGATTAAAAAAACAGAATGCCTTTCACTTCAGTCACATGCATTTTATATTTTTTAGCAGTTGTGTGTATAATGACAAGAGTTGTACCTGGTCTGGTCAAGGGTTGTACCTGAATATGCACCATCTAAGTAACTCAACTATTTTTTAACTATTGAGGGAAGATCATAGTGTGATTTTGATGACATATTGATTTAGCTATGAACCATTAAAAATTCACTAAAAACTTCAAAATCTGTCAAAATCTCAAATTTGTGAGTCAAATTTTGACATTTTAAGTTCATCAAGGACCATTTAGAACTGGCAAGCTTCAAAAACTCTTAAATCTCTCAAAATCATAAATTTAGAAGTTAAATTTATACATTTTGATTTTGCTAAGGATCATTTAGAAATATCAGGAGGCTCTAAAATGCACATCTACACAAATATGCGTTTGTGAGTGTTGCAAGTGCAAAAACCTATTGACACGCATCAAAGGCATCTGCAGCTGAAAGCTGCACTTCAACATGGGCAATTGCTCTCGATAATACAGTATCAAATAGAGGATGCATACATAGCAGGTGTGCACGTACCTGGAGACAAGCTACCTTTCCTAATCAAAATGAATCCTAAATGAAATACAAGTGCAACTAGTTCCAAAGCCGCAAGCTTTTCAAATCAAGGACGTTAGATTTCTGCCGCGTTTGCGGCACAATATCAACAATTGCCAGAAATATGCTAGGTTTGGAGTATTCCACTACACGAATTTATAATGTGCCAGATCTCCACCGCACTCTAGTAGAATATCGCATATTCTAGCATATGACGTCACCAAGGCTCGGAGATACTAGATCTGAGAATGTACTAAACTTGGGTGTACCCGTTCTTTAATATAATCTGACTCACACCTCACACCTAATCAATATCTACAACACACCCCACGAGTGACGTTAGTGCACCGACTAACATGTTATGGGATATAAAATATATTATATCGACGCCGACGTCGAATTACACGGATTCCTATGCGTGTGAATCAACGCAGATCTGCGTTGATACACGCATATACCTCCCGCGTGTAAATCGACGTCCACGTAGGTTTACGCCAATGAGCATCTGTGTGTAAATCCATGCCTGCGTCGATAGAACAGGCCTGTGTATCAACGCAATCCAGTGACGTACGGATTTGAAAACTTCCCCTCTTCTATTTATTCAGAGGTAAGGTTGTCGAAACACATATTGCATACCAACTCACGACACGAGCAACAGTAATACGGATCATTCAGGACCATTTAACTGCACACCAATTTCACACATCACACAATCACTTAGTAACAAAAAGGTTCACTATTTCTAATAGCAAATACATCCTAAGTTCGATACTACTAACTGTTGACTTCACTATTAACTTCACCATAAGTGGCGCAACGCATTCATATGCGATGCAGATCCCAAAGTAGTTTCTTGCGTCACGACATAACGGCAACTATCCATTAACAGATGTAGTGGCAACTAGAAGTATATAATTTGTTGTTAAGGTATACTTCTCAGTTCAAGGCCCTTTACATAAGGTACAACTGTCCGGCAATTGGAACTTTTCATGACGTCACAAGTTTTCAACGGCCGATATCCTCATTGCCCGCAATGCTATATAGGGGTAGTTTGTAATGTAATATCTTTTTCAGGAATGAAGTCACAGCTATAAAATAAAGACCATGTGATAGAACACGTCTTTCTCTGCCGAAAATATAATTTCAGTTTCTACCTGAAACTTACCAGAAACGCGATATAGGAGTTCAAACAGGTGGTCGCATCATGGAGGCTTCGTCTCCAGCTGGCACCGTCCCATAGCTTTTTTTTCACCAACGAATTCTGATAAGGAAGGAATGTGGGGTGGAACTTACGCAAATTATGAGAAGGATACAGGGGTTTTGTTTCATGCACTTTTGAGGGGACACTTTACCCTTAAATCTCGACTTTTCCAGCCAATAATTTCAGGTCTTATCATGGGACCCCATTGAGTGTACCTTTCAATTCATTTGAGTCCTCCTATTGCCTTCATGCAATGCGTTCCCCAATAATTGCCAGAAGCAGCTCCGCCATCAGCCGCCTCACGATGCCGGGCTGGTCATCCGCCGCGCGGCCCATCACCAGGTTGAATGTCAGCTCAAAGCCATGCACCACCGCCATCCAGCGTTCCGAGGGCACCAAAAGACCGCCACGGCTCACTACGCGAAGCCAGCTGTCGGGCACAGAACTGGGCTGCGCTATGCTGGTTGCCTGACCAAGCGTAGGGTCGATGGCCCGACATTTGCATGCCACAAACCCTGCCACGAAAGCCAGCGCCTCCAGCTCGATACCTACCTCATCGCTGGGGTCCCGGGCCGCCATCACCTCGACCAAAGGCATTTCCGGTTGCTCGCCAGCGGAGTCCTCCAGGTTGAGGGGCGCCGGAGGCTGCAGGGTTGAGGCTTGGTAGGCCCGGTTAAAGTCCGCTTCCTCCTCGGAGGCATCCAGTTGAACAAGATCCTGAATCTGAAACAGATGAGCATTACCCTGAAGTACACATCATGGTAGTCAAAACTGCTTTGTTTGCGTTCAGTTCAGTGAAAACGTACGCAACACCGTCAGCTTCACTGGTGGTTTCAAAGTAAAACATGGAATGGCAGAATCCAGAATGCAAAGCTTCCCATGTTTTGCTTCAGCTACACTATGTGATATCTGCGTGGTCCTGTTACAAGTTCTCAGGTACAGTGAGACATTTTTCGCGAAATATGGTGGAATATAATTACATAATTACCTATGATGTAGCATATTATACACGAACAGTTGATAACACAGGCATTGTGATTGTTGTCCCTATCGTGAATTCAGGTATTTATATATCGGGGATCTATCAGAACAAGTAAAAAGGTGCTTCATTGGCTCAGACTTGAGCTTAAAAGATTTGAAGATGTTTTAAACAGCCTTGCATCTAACGCGAATGATGACATTGGGCTGCATCCGTTTCGACATGTCACAACTAACGAAAAACAAACATTATTTGAACACTGCTTAGCTATGATCACATATTTACTTGGATGTCGAGGCCCCGGCTGTTGGCGGCCACCAGCGGGGACGGCGCCATCAGTAGGATGCGTAGCCGGGACCGCGCCTCCACAGCGTCCGGGGTGGTGTTCTGGCCGCACATGCCCCGGAGCTGGGAGAAGACATTTTCCAGGCAGTCCTGGTTCAGCCTGGAGGTCAGCAGGTACTGGTACCCGGGGACTGTGTCCAGCAGGTCCGCGTGCAGGCCGCGAAGTGAGGCAATGCTCTGCAGTATGCCGTGCTGGAACGGGAGCAGCCCTGCCCGTCCACCGGGGTGCCTTGGTGTGAACTTCCGCGCACTCCCGATGAGCAACTCCATGTCCCGGAGAGCTGCTTCCTGGACGGCCGTGGCCCCCGGGCTGATGCCGTAGCCGCAGCGCTCTAGTCGGGCGTTAAATGGCGCACGGCTGTTTGCGACATCAAACCACTTGTCGACGGTGAGCACGGCCGCCGACTGTGGCTGGCGGCGAGGCAGCAGCTGCCCCATCGCAGTCCCCACGCTGTTGGAGAAGGCCTGCGTGGCTAGATGCACCCTCTGGCCACTCTGACCAGCGGCCTGAAAATATAGGGCAGGTATGTCCAAAGTGCATTTTGGACGATAGCCAACGGCTTCAATGCGAAGTTTTGTTTAATGCGAAGCAATTTCTCAGTCCACTTGTGATCCGTCTCGCAGTTGTAATATCTAAGTCCATCGAGCAACGTTCACCTTAGCCATTGCCAGTGGAGTGGGTATTGGTGGGAGTAGGGATGGGAGTGGGGATGCGGGTGGCGTTGGTGGGTGATGTGGGCGGCAGTGATGCACCCCCTAGGCGTTTCCGCGTATTTTCCGGACTGTTCAACGGAACCCATCCTGACTTCCGGTACCTCACAGGATATTTTCATCTTTTTCAGAAATTCTGGTAAAATTGCTTAGATTATGCAAGGTTGTGGAACGATCACATCACAAAAGGGAGAACCTTGAATTTTGTTCAACAAAGCCATGTATCACGCAGCCTGGCACAACATGGCGAGCCAAAATGATGTTGGATATGTGGTAATTGGGGATTGCACAAACGGGATGATGTAGGTTATTAACCTTTTCCATGTCCTTTGAGGCTTTGAGGTCATTGTCCTGAGTTTGCCCCCAGGATGACATTCGTCACTAAGTGGACAGTAACCCTAAAACTATTTCATGTTTTGAATTGGATTCCCCGTCCATTTTTACCACTTAGCGCCTAGAAATGTTAATTTTATACTATATTATATTAGTTATAACTTTCATATATTCAGAAGATCTGACAGAAAAGCACTTGACGTCCATACAGGTTATGCGAGCAGTATGAGTTGCTCCGAATCCCCTTCTTACCTCCAGGTGGAACCGCGTGAGCTTGGGGCAAAGCCTCAGCTCGCCGTTGTCCAGCGCAAGCAGCTCCTCAAAGCACTGACGGCTGAGCAGGGCTGTACCGCCATCGGTCTTCGGCACCAGCAGGCCGCCGTTCTCCGCCATTGTGTGGGCTCTCATCAGCTTGATGAGGTGGGACGGGTCCGCAAAGACCCAGACTTTCCTAAGGGGATGGGAGAGGTTTCTAATTAACATGGGGTCGGGTGTGGTGGGGGTAAACATTAACCCCACCCCTAGGCTTTCTAAAATAACGAAATGTACTTGAATTGAAATATTTTTACAGTATGCCAGCCAAAAAGCTGCATGCTGGTAAATAAGCTGTTGTGTACGTGGAATCAACATATGATCATACCTGGGGTACAACAAACTTTTGGGTCGAGGAGCTGATATCAAGTTTATACATGCCACAATATCGATTTTATGCAGCAATGAAATGCTTGCCTATTTACGTTACACTCACTGTTGTTTGGGACTCTGGAAAGCTACAACACCATCAACATCACCAAACTAGTTTGACATGGACGTACCGGATTGGGTCTGCTGGGTTGGATATCCAGGTTGATGACGAAGTGACGCCGGCCTCCTTCCACATGGCCTCGTTCGAAGAGGCCATGTCGCTCACGGCGGCGACCACCTTCAGTCCCAGTGTCTCCAGTCTGGCGATGACGACGGAGAGCTTCTCGATGGTCATGGCAGCGTCCAGTTCATAGAACAGCGGCTGCTTCCAAGGTGCGCACAACCCACGAACCATGAGAACCTGCAGTAGGATTTCCGAATTCAGATACCGCTGACGCCTTAGAGATTCTGAACATTGAACAAACACACAACTGACATGCACGAATTCCCCATTACCCAGCAAAATATAAAAAGACAATCATGACATGCAATCGTAATCACCCAAACAGAGCAGTGGGAAGACATCTACCCTTCACATTGAGAAGTGTAATTGGATTCCCAGTCAACCGTTACTTTTTATTTCGGTCACAGCTGCCAATTAACCGAAATTTGTCAAAACTGGTGGAGAAGTCGGTACGGCCGGCATAATGTTAAGGACGTAAAACATTACGGTATTAACATTATGTTAAGGACAACATGCAATGCAATGGATAAACCTGGTCAAAGTACAAAAAAAAGTGAACACAATTTATTTATGTGATTGGGTAAGCACGTTAAAGTTGCTATGCATTAATGCATTGCTTAATGCCAATCACCGGCCAAAAGTTGGGAAATAGGTTAATTGAGGGTGAAAATTATCTAACAAACAATGCGAACGTCGTAAACATGCAACAGTCCCTGGCTCATCGTCAGAAAGTACACATTTCATACCTGGAGCTTAGATGCCGCCAGCACCTGGTCCGCTGCAGCGTCATAACAGCGTCTACTGTCCAGGCTCATCTCGTCGAATGAGATGACGCACAGACGTTGGATGGGCTCCATGGTCTGGACGGCCGCCTCCAGAACCGCGGCGGCAGCCTCCATCACGCCCGGTGTGACCGTGAAGGAGCGTATCCATCGTGACAGCGTCGTCATGGACGGCAGGGGGAGATTTAGCACGTTGCTGACACACGCGAAGGCCTTCTTCGAGATGCAGCGCAGGCCCAGCGCTCTAGCGACGGCCTTGGCCCCCCAACAGGTTCGGCGCCCAGTGGCCGCTTGGCGCACCTGCTCTGCCGACAGCACGCCCGCTTCCAGCAGCTGGTCCAGGGTCGCGGCCTTCTTCGCCAGGATGCTGTTGCGGCGGAGCAGATCAGACTTCTGGCGCCGCCACGCCAGACGTCTCTGACGACAGATACGCTGCATCCGATCCCCCTTTCTCTGCAGCCGGCAGATTTCCTCCAGAGGCGTCAAAATCCGCACTTCTGCCATAGGCTGAAGCAGCGTTGGGACGTCGTCTACTTCAGACAGATCACTGCAATCGGAAAACAAGGCCGACGCGTAATATATCACTTTTTGCCTTTTCGAGGCGAAGGTGAGTGAAATGTTAAAAGCAATCTTAGTGATTCATTAAAATGAAGAGCATTTTGTTGGTAATGAACATACTGTAGCACAGTAAGTATAATCACAGTACAAAGAACAATAAGAATATATTTTGATCAGACATACTTTTCAATTATTTCCATAAATAGGTACACACCAGGATCAACAAGACATGTTGTGAAGTCATACTTTAGTGTGCATCTGCATCAATCATATTTCATAACTGGTTGCAAGACAGATTGAAGATTGGGTGTGCTTACTTTTGTCTTGTGGTACTACCAAAAATTGAATTTGCACCATAATAACTTACCACATCGGGGAATCAGTATCTGCATCAGCAGCAGGCTCAGCTTCAGTCTCCCAACCTGACCCTTCTCCCCCTCCCGTAATTCAGGCCTCTCCCCCACCCTTGTGTTCCACGTCCGCACCTGCATCGCCGCCCCGACACCAGGAAGCTGAGAGACGTGCCCGCGAGGCGAAACGAGCGCGGCTCGCTGACATGGAAAGGGCCCGCGAGAAGAACCGCCAGGGAGCCGAGGCGGCTGCACCACGGAGGCCGGCAACCCCATCGCCACGACGGCGAATAGAGGGACCGGCTCCGTCCATAAATCAAATGGGTCCTCCTCCACCCCCTTCCCGGCTGGGGCCTCAGAAGCGAGGTCTTCCACCATCGAGCTCTCCACCGGGGGAGGGGTCATCACGTCCCCGTCCGAGGACTCAGTCCCTTGGGCCGAGTCAGCCCGAAACCCGCGGGTTACCTCCGGATTTGAGGGCGGGAACAGGGGAAACCTAACCCGCTCTCGTTTCCCACGTTTTTAGTTCGCAACTTTCATCTTTATATATCTGACGTATGAGTTTTATTCTCCAATGGAATTGTAGAGGGTTGAGAACCAGCCTCAACGACCTCCAAACCATTTTACATTTACGAGTACCATTAGTAGTTTGTCTCCAAGAGACGAAGCTTTCTCCTGATGCACATTTTCACCTCAACAACTACTCTGTGTTACGTAGGGATGTTACTCCGCACACTGTAGCACATGGAGGAGTACTTATCGCTGTGCACAACTCTGTTCCCTTCCAGCAAGTATCTATATCTTCAAATATACAGTGTATCGCTGCCCGTGTGAAAATAAATCGCCACGTCGTTACCGTATGTAGCGTATATCTCCCGCCGGGCGAGAGGTTCCCACTTTCTGAGCTCTCCCAAACGTTGGCGCAGTTCACTCCACCGGTAATGGTATGCGGCGATTTTAACGCCCACCACCCTCTTTGGGGCTCAGCTACCACGACGAGCCGTGGACGTGCAGCCGAATGTTTTGTTCGATATTTTCCATTATGTGTACTTAACACAGGAAGGCCAACCCACTTTACATTGCCAACTGGGCAGACCTCTGTGCTGGATCTTACCCTCTGCAGTCCGGAACTTGTACCCTTTTTAGAATGGTCCGTGGACGATGATCCACATAACAGTGACCATTTCCCTGTTTGGTCTTTTTTCATTAGCAGAGTTGTTGTAAGCCGACGACCGTCGAAATGGTTATTTAACCGGGCCGATTGGGGTGCGTTCCAAGCAAATATTGAGAGTAGACTCCGAGACTATCCCAATGAATCCGGTGTTTCCGTGGAGGCATTCACGACGGCAACCGTGGAGAGCGCTCGGCGATACATTCCTCGTTCTTCAGGAACTTCAGTTCGAGTACCCGTTCCGTGGTGGTCGGAAAAGTGCCGAGAGGCGTTGCGTGCCAGGAAGAAAGCCTTTCGTACCTTTAATACAAATAGTTGTATGGCAAATTTAATAGCTTTCCGCAAAGCACGGGCATTCGCTAGACGTACTATCGCCCAAGCGAAACGAGATTCATGGAAAGCTTACGTGAACACATTGAATCGATCCACACCACTGTCGGCTGTATGGTCCCGCATTAAACGCTTTTCTGGAAAGTATACTCCACTCCCACTTCCTACCCTACACATGGCCGGTCGAGATATCATTGACCCAGAAGAAGTAGCGAACGAGATGGGACGAGCTTTGTCAGCACGCTCGGAAAACACATATAACGAACAATTTCTGAGACACAAGGATAGGTGCGAGGCACGTCCTCTCGATTTTTCCACCACAAATGTCCTCCAGTACAACGTACCATTTTCCATTTCCGAATTAACCACAGCAATCAGCACGTTGAAGAGCGTGGCAGAGGGTCCCGACACTATGCATAATGACATTATAAAGCGCTTACCAGCTGCTGCTTTAGAAGCACTTTTGGAAGCCCTAAATGCAATGTGGGCATCGGGCACATTCCCACCTTCATGGCGGGAGGCAATTGTAGTGCCCATACGTAAACAAAATAAAACTGGCACTGATCCACTGCATTACCGTCCAATCTCACTGACTTGCTCCCTGTGTAAACTTTTCGAAAAAATGGTGAATGTCCGATTGATGTGGTTTCTAGAACATAACAATCTACTTACTGTCATACAGAGTGGGTTTCGTAAACACCGTAGCACAATTGACCATATTTTAACACTCGACTCAGTTGTACGCTCTGGTTTCATGAAACGCCACCACACAGCAGTAATATTGTTTGACATTGACGGCGCATATGACACGGCATGGCGTCACGGTATCCTGATGAAGCTGCACAATATGGGAATTAGAGGTCCCATGGGTGTCTTCTTGTCAAATTTTCTGTCTTCCAGAACGTTTCGCGTTAGAATAGGAAATTCCCTATCTGGCACGTTTTCGCAACCTAACGGAGTTCCACAGGGGAGCGTACTGAGCGTTGCATTGTTTGCTATTTCAATTAATGACGTGGGTACATCGCTGCCAAATTCCGTAGGGAGAGCGCTTTTCGTGGACGATTTCGCCATATGGTCCTCTTCACACTCTGTGCATACGGTTCAGAGACAACTCCAGATGGCTGTTCGGAAGGTGCAGGATTGGTGCAACAAAACCGGTTTCGTAATGTCTACGTCGAAAACCACCGCTGTCCACTTCTGTCGCAAACGCTCTTGTACTGACCCCGTGATTATGCTCAATGGACGCCATATACCATTCAAACCAGGTGCCAAGTTTCTGGGTGTGTGGATGCATCGCCGACTGACATACACCACCCATATCAACGATCTTGCACAAAAATGTGCAAAGCGACTACAAGTAATGCGTACAGTCTCTAGATGTTCGTATGGAGCAGATAGATATATCTTGCTTCTTATGTATCGATCGCTCGTGCGTTCTAAAATTGACTATGGTTGTTTTATTTATGACGGAGCGTGTGCCACATCCAAGCGTCGCCTTGATGTGATCCACAATGTAGCTCTTCGCATCGCTACTGGAGCCTTTCGCACCTCACCGGCTGCTAGTGGTAGAGGTAGACGAGCCACCTCTTGCACTACGCCGTAAGTTATTGGGCGCGAGATACGCATGCAATGTTGCTCAAAACCGGAACCATCCAGCCTATCGGTGGATATTCTCGAGGACATCAAATGCACGCCACATTACCCGGCGTGGATTACCGTTTTCCACTCGTATGTCCACGATTCTTCGAGAATGTAATATCCGGCCGCGTTCCATAGCACACGTAATCACGCCTAGCATTCCCCCTTGGCAGGTTTTCCCTGTGAAAACCGACATGACACTAACCTGCTCAAACAAAGGGCAGGTAAACCCGGAGGAACTTCGAACGTTAGCATTGGAAAAAATACACAAATATAACGACTTTTCGCGTATTTACACGGACGGCTCAAAGTCAGTTTCTGGTGTCGGGTGTGCTTACGTAAGTCGACAAAGTGTTCGATCTTTTTGTTTACCGATGCAAACCTCGATTTTTACTGCAGAACTGTATGCCATTCTACAAGCCCTCTATTTTATACAGAAAGACCGGTCCACGAAGTACGTGATTTTCACAGACTCTCTGAGCAGTCTCCAGGCACTGAACATCTTTAATCAGGATAACCGACTTGTTCGGAGGATTATCAAAGTAGTAAAGTCCCTGCATGACATCGGAAATTTTTTAGTGTTTTGCTGGATTCCTAGCCATGTTGGATTCGCCGGAAACGAAGCTGCTGACATAACCGCCAAGCACGCCATTAGCAATGGCCGTGTGGTCCATCTACGGCTCCCTCCAAGAGATATATACCCTACTATATTGTCAAGTATACATTCAGAATGGCAACGATCCTGGAATTCAAAGTGTAGTAAGCTCAAGGTTTTAAAACCGACACTAGGAAAATGGCTATCCTCTCACCGAACCAAACGTCGGGAAGAAGTAATACTCTGTCGATTGAGAATAGGCCATACCTTTGCAACACATATTTATATGTTGACCGGTAATGACCGTCCCGTATGTCCGCGCTGTTCTAACCCGCTTACCGTGTACCATGTTTTAGTTGGCTGTACACTGCTAGAACCTCTACGACGCCAGATTTTAGGACGGTGGAACACCGACTCTTCTTTACGTATGCTTATAGGGAACGACTCTGAGGCCGTTGCGTCTGGGAATATTTTTATGTTCATTCGACAAGCTCGCTTTTTGTCGTGATATACCCCCATCCGTGAAGATGGATAGTGAGCTATGATAGTAGCACCGTAGATTGATTCCATTCTAGTTATGGGCGCAAAATGACCCTAGATGTCGACGCGCCCCTAAACTCCAACACACCACCACCAGCCACAGAGCAGTATCCCATTACTACGAGCACTCAGCCTCAGAGCAGAGCTAGTCAAAGACCAGAAAAGCCTATAATATACCGCACGCAGCCGCACCACCGCCAGAGACTTGAAACGACGGTTGTGGTCTGGCGCAGTAAATGCGCAAGAAATGTCTGACCAATGACGTCAGAAATTAAAGTGGCCCTATGGCCGCTGAAGGGACGGCACCCCCTGGCTGCACTGATCCACAAGCACCGCGAGCACCGCCAGACAAGATAACTAGAGACAACAGGTACTCCAAAGTTGGCTGTTATAGTTTAGTTAGTTTAAACTAGACGAAACCTACGCCAAGTGACCTCATATACCAGAAGCGCTTTTTTATTCCAGAGTACTGCTGAATTATATTCTAGTTTGGGACTATACCAATAAATCTACTAAATATGGTGCTTTCATTTTAGCACAATTATGGCGCTTTTCTCACGATTAGCTTCCCCGTTGGTTGTAAAGCATATCAGTCATTCATTGAAGCTTGAATGTTCTATCTTATTTTGCTAGCGTGCCGGCGGCTTTTTGAACCGAAAGGCACCATTCCCAGAATTCATTTAGCCATGGCGTGGTTGATATTGAGAACACACACCTCAGACAATGTATGCGAATTAAGGCCTTATACCCACAATGTCAACTTGGTCAGCATGTCATTGATGCAATCTTGTGATTAATGTTAGCATCTGCGTTGGTCCCCTGTCAGTTAGTCAGTTGTCAGTATGTTACTGTGTGCTATATGTAATCATGCCATACTATGCCATTCACCAACTCGTGGACAATTTGGTAATTGCTTGCCCATTGCATCATGGCTGGGCGGTAGTGGTAGTAGGGGAAGAGGGAGTTTCCAAACACTTAATGCATGCAACAAATTGCTCTACTGCTGCTTTTGTGTGGCCAAACCAGTAATTATACTGTTTACTGAATTAAAAAAAAATAAACAAGGTATCTATATTCAGATGGTTCTCTCTATCGAAGTCATCTAACCACTCACATAGAGCTGCTTTAAAACATACAATTGTTTTGCAGTGTTGTGCCATATTCTGAACATGAAAGTGGTTGTACAGGATTACTTCACTGTAGCTGTTGTGGTACCAATTATGAGTAGCCACTAAAAATACTGGTGTAATTGCAAAAAATATCGGACCTTAAAAAAATGTCAGGGAAATCTGTACTTTTCAGTTAATATTTGAATTCTTGACATGCCTTTTCAATGCAAAGTTGATTGATGTGGTTAAAATGTGCCCACTCTCACCTGCACTGTGTCAGATGTGATGTAAGGGTTCATTATTGCAGTTTTGAGTGTTTACAAGTGACGTTTTGCACATTTTTCCCTAGGCAAAGCTAAAATGAGGTTGGGATAAGTTAGGCATTTCTTTAGCTTCCTCAATTTTCAGATGCAATTGTTCATGAATGTAAAATTTAAAAAAAGGAAGCTAATTTATGTTCTCTTCTGAAAAGAGGCCAGGCTGAAGCTGTGTGAGGTTTTTACAATTGCACCTGCAAAAGAAAATTTGTATTCTAGTTGAGTTGGCATTTCAAGAAAAAATTGTAAATGCATGTTTCTGAATGCAATTAAGATTATATGACAATTATATTCCAGCACAAATGCATGTTTTTCAGTTCGTAAGTGAAGTAATGCGAAGTTTGTTGCTTTGAGTGCGGTAATTGGTAAGGAAGGATAATGTTAAATGTAAGAACAGTGCATCCAAACCAATGTCATCCATTCAATATCTTTGATATCATATATGCAACAATGTTGGTTGAGTTATCACCACAATCCTTCCCCAGTCCAAACCTGACCTACCTCGTTTTCAGGAAAAACATTGTGTTGTTTCTATACTATCCTCTGAATTCCAAAAACCTTGGTATTTATACATAAGAAGCCCAAATGAAGACATTTTTTAGACAAATGTATGGACTGAACTTCTTGAAGCTTACTAGCAACTTCTTCCCAGTATCCTAAAAATAATTTTCCATAAACTGTGTTGAATGAAGAACAAGGCTACTTGGGAGTAGAGAAAGATCAGAAGAAGACCGGATAGGCAGTCATGCACGAAAAGCGAAAACCAAGCTTAATTATACCAAAACATGAATACATATATTGGCATATGGCTATTTTTAACATTTTCATCATGATATTCCAGCAGAATAATGGCCAGCCCTTTCTACATGGAGTAATGATAACAGATTCAACCTAGGATGCAAAATGTATGCTTCCATTAACTGAGTTTCCATGCCACGAAGTTATTTAATATACGGTGCACAATTGATGCGAGTGTGTAATTCAGGTACAATGGATCTACCATTTCCTTCGTGAATCACGTTGAACATCCAGCATACGCTATTAGTAGAATAGCGTATGCTGTATGCTAGCGTATGCTAACATGAAAAATTCGTTATTTACCTCTAATTCGTGATGGATGGGGTGAAGTTTGAATTTGAATTTAGGGGCGCGTCGACTGCGTTGGTCATGCAGAATCATGGATGGGGTGAGATTTATGCTAAGCATGTGCGCATGGCACATACCCCTTTAAGCAGGTAAGGATGCAGTTTAAAAATTATTGGTAAGGCATTCAATCCACATGTGTTAAGTGGTATCAAGTGAATAATGCCTGAAAGCTAGGGTAAAAAGAGAGTGATAGGTGTGTGGGATGTTGATGGATGGCTTGCTTAGGATGTGGCATTGGTTGAGGTGGGTCTTTTTACCAGGCTTATGTTATCTCCCATTTACAGATTTAACCTGCATGGGCCCCTGTGGCTCTTATTAAGCCTAAACAATATGAATGATTTTTTATATGAACATAAAATCAAACACTCATATGAATATGAATGTTTTATGTTAAACATGATTTCCAAAAGGAATGATAGAGATGTTGTTTAATGTTTGTTTGTTTGTTTATTGGTTGGTTCACGACACACTTTATGCACACTCACGGCTAATGGCGCCGCCCACACTGTTTCGCCGGTGGGCCGCGGGATTGGGAAATGTCCTGAGTGGCGCTGGAGTCGAACCTGGGACCTTTGGTACCCATAGCCCGACACCTTAACCACTCGGCCATCCCCGCCCCGGTAGAGATGTTGTACTTCAATTGTATCATTGTACCAATCATACACTACCAATATTACATTTATTCCCCATGTGACCAGAAATTTCAGTAAATGGAAATGCATGTTTTGCATCCTAGGATGGGGCATTCCACGACAAATCGACATGTGACCTGCACCGTCACACCTCAGATTTTGATGAAAATGGTTCTATGGGGTTATCAGCATCGCTGAACACGCCTGTGCCATTTTGAAGTATCTTAGGTTTACCGTTTTCTAGGTTATGAACCATATAATTTTTACATTTTGCTCTGACATGACTATCTTTGGTGCTAATTTTCTCTGAGTCATTTTTCAGTAACTGAACAAATTTATACGTCAAAATGAAGACAAAACATTGAAGAATATGACTATGCCGCCATTTAAACTTTCATTACGTTAATTTTTGCCGACTCTAGCCAAATAAAAAATTGAAAAGAAATAAAAACATTTTTCCCCTCCGATATCGTATTTTTTCTCACTTTCATATGAAAGAGCGTAGTTTTTTACCCTAGAAACATAAATAAAAAAGTGGTTATCGACTTGGAAAGACGAATCAAATGCGGTGAATGCGGGCGCTGCGCTCACCGGACCGGAGCGCGCGCTGCCGCTGCCTCGCGATACGCCTGCCGGGGGGAGGGGAGGGGAAGGGGGAGCCGAGCGTGGGATGTCAAGAATATGTCCTGGAAAAAAAGACTATGTGACGGTAAGAGATGAGAATGGGGTTAAAGTAAACAAGCAGAAACGTTTGATTTTAGGTAATTTGCAGGAAATTTACCAACTTTATAAAGAGAACGGTAGCAACCCGCGCATTGGGTTTTCTAAGTTCGCCAGCCTCCGCCCCAAACACTGTGTCCTGTTGGGAAGCAACGGCACTCATACGGTTTGTGTATGTTGCTATCACCAGAACGTTAAGCTAATGTTAGCGTCTCTGGGCTTAAAAGACATTACCTACAAGGACCTGTTGAAGCACGCGGTTTGTGATGTCGGGAGGGAAGCCTGTATGCTGCAAAAGTGTGAAAACTGTCCAGGTCAGGACGGTGTCAGGTCATATTTGATCGACACTTTAAATGCGCAGGCAGGGGAAATCTCAGACTTGGTGGACGAAGTCAGATTTAGTCAGTGGCTAAGCACGGATCGTTGCACTTTGACCGAAATTGTTCTTCCTATGGACGAGTTTCTTGACAAACTGTCTGACGCCATTGTGACACTTACTCGGCATCATTTCACGAGTCAGCATCAAAGCAAATATTTCGACGATCTAAAAAAGCAGCTACCTGAGCATGAAGCACTGATCATATTAGATTTTTCAGAAAACTACACTTTTGTAGTTCAAGACGAAATTCAGTCATATCACTGGAACGCACCACAGTGTACCGTTCATCCGTTTGTTGTTTATTGGCGAGAGGCTGGAAAGATTGAATGCCACAGTTTTGCGTGTTATCAAACGAACTGAAGCATGACACCGTCGCTGTGCACACATTCTTGCAGCACATTGTACCGAAAGTGAAAGGCATAGTCCCGAATTTGAAAAAGATTCATTATTTTTCGGATGGGTCAGCTGCCCAGTACAAGAATAAGTTTAATTTCGTGAATGTGAGTTTTCATGATGAGGATTTCGGAGTCCAGTGCGATTGGAATTTTTTTGCAACGTTGCATGGGAAAAAATTCGTGCGACGGTGTTGGGGGTACACTGAAAAGGGTTGCAGCTAGCGCCAGTCTTTCGCGGACACACTCGGACCACATTCTTACTGCGGAAAAGCTATGTAAAGTGCTACAGGACAAGGGTAATTTGGATACCGAGTGCTACTTAGTAGCGAAAGAAGAGGTTAGTCGTACACGGCATGAGCTTGGCGATAGACTGTCAATGGCAAAAACTGTCAAAGGGACTCTAAAAATACACAGGGTAACTCCAGTGAAGGCAAACATTGTCGTTGTGTGAGAACTTGCCATAAGTGAAGGAAGAGAAGTGATGGTGGCCTGATTTGCTACAGGATTTAGGTTGAATGGTTAGCGTGACCTACATCGGCAGCTGATTTCCGTTTGTTTATGTGCGAATTACAATGTGAAGTGAGCTAATGTTAAGTTATGCATTTTGTACCTCTGATAAGGCTCATTGTACCATCTCGTTAGCATTCGCAAATGTACATGTACTTTCCGGCTTGTTATTTGTGTGAATAATAAATGAAGTGCTAAAACGTCCTGCCTGGTGTTTATAAATAATATGCAGTGTCCTCTCAATCCCACGGGGCCGCGGACGACAGCCGCCAGCACCCCTATCCCCCGTTGGCAGCAGCTGGCCGCGGCCGTTGCTGAACGACGCCGCATTGGGTAAAATGAGGCCGGGCGGTTGGTGTTTGAAATTATGTTTAAAATATTTATAAGCCGATAACCACTTTTTTATTGATGAAATACAGGTAATAATCAACGCTCTTTCATTAAAAAATATCAAAAATCACAATATCGAAGGGGAAAATTGCTCAAGAGAACTTGGCATTTTTTTAAACGTTATATTTGACATATATTTAATTGCTATGGTTTCGATAGTGATAAACGTTCATTCTGCATGGGATTGCAATCATTTTGATGTACAAACTCACCTACTTATCATTCAATGTAGCAGGGATAAATCCTGCCAAACAAAGCCATGTATGCATCGAATGTAAAAATGTCGCTGGCTGTAGCTCGAAAACCGGAAGTCGGAGAGGCCTGAAAATGTCACAGGCGTGTTTAGGGCTGCTGATAACCCTATAGACTCATTTTCATCAAAATCTGAGATGTGGGGGTGCAAAATCGAAATTTTATTTGTCGATCTGTCGTGGAACGCCCCGGATGGAACTTTCATTATTTCCCCATGTAGGAAGTAACGGGCATCATTTTGTTACCATAGCATACCTGATGAATAAGGTTAAATGAATGAATATATATACATGTATTTATTGCATTGTTACTAAGTCTGACTTTGGTTTTTAATGTTTGACTATATATACTGTCTTCTTCCATATTTCACTATTCCCATGTAGCCCTGTTATTCATTTGACACAGTTAATAGGAAGTACTTTTAGGACACTTGGAAGAAGTTGTTAGGTAAGTTTTAGCAAGTCCAGTTTCTGCATGTCTCCAATTTGTTTTCCATTTGGGCTTCTCATACATGAATACCCTGGTTTCTGAAATTTGGAAGCCAAAAAAATGAAACAGCATGTTTTTTCCTGAAAAGAGGCTAGATTAAATTTCGTTTCATGAGAGTTCATAATTCTAACTTGAGGAATATTGTTTTATATATTATCAAAGATACCAATATTTGTTCTAGAAACTAATAATCACATCATCTTCAACACCTTCAGAAACATGCTGTTTCAATGCATTTTTGAACTGCAATCTGAACTAAAATAAAATATTATTCTGCAAACACAATTCTAAAACACCTCACACAGCAAAACATAGCCTACCCTAGCCTCTTTACAATAGAACTTCCAAAACTTCAAAAATATTCTTTTGTAATTGGGGATGTTACAGAAGCACCTAACTCATCCTCAACTCATTTTATCTTTACTTTGGAATATGTGTAAAATGTAACCTAGGACATTAAAGAATATAATCATGATTCCAAACTACAATAGTCAACTATTAAAATAAGTGGCCCAATGCAAATCATATTTCACTGAAGAAAAATGAGAGTGAACACATGATAGCCATGTTCATCAGCATTCTATAGCAAAATGAAATGCCCCGATTTCAAATATGACCCAAAAAAACACAAAACTTTAAAATACGGACTTGGATGATCCAGGTTAGAGGTAATATTCTCGCTTCTCCAGCAAACATTACCCAGTTGTGATGCAATAGGCAACTATTACCATATTGTGTACAAGTTGGTGTGTGCCACAGTATGTATGTGCATTATTGCACATGGCATAACAGGAATAGCATGATAGCTGATAGGAGACCAACGCACAAGATACGTCAGTATATTTGTTGGTGGTGGTGGATAAATTAATCACAAGATTAGAGCCAGGACAGAAAGCCGACATAATTGAATGCCAAGGATGTGATGACAAACTTGATATTGCATACGGCCTTAATTGTCATAAATTGTTTGAGACGCATGTAATCAAACAATAATCCAACAATATCAACCGTGGCCAGATTTCGCTAAATTAATTCAAAGGATGGCACCTTTCATTTGAAAGCCACTGGCACGAGAACAAACAAAACGATAACAACCTTGAAGATTTTGTGCATAAATTTTCAAGTTGCAGGAAATATATCATGTATCATATGTATATTTCGGGATTCATAAGAGGCAAGGGCCTGTTTAACCCGATCGCATCAAGCTCGAACTGGAAATACACAAGGTGACTCAAAGCATAATACACAACATTATCGTAACATATCGTATCGTATCGTAGGATCAACATATAACAGCATCCTGCTACCATTGCTGAAACCAGGCCTGAAGCCGATGCATCGAACAATCCTTCAGCTGCAGTAGGCAGTTGATACAGAGGAGCTTCCTCTGATGGCAGCGATAATACTGCCCAAGCCTGCGGCAGCCGTTGGAGAAATAGTTTCCAACAGCTCACGGACGTGTGGGGCATCCCGTGTGGTACTTCCTTGCATGGAATAGGTATACTTACGCTGCAGACCAATGGTGCACCTATAATTTCTGTCGGGAATGTGACGGGTTTCGATGATGCACATGCTTGCTACGTTTCAGTCGCATATCAGGCATTGGTGCAGCCAGGGGTTTCTTAAGGGGGGATTGTCGAACAAAAATGTCATTACAGAGACCGCTTAAAAAATACATGAAACAACACCCCTGTCCAGGGTTGCTGCCTGCACCCATGTACCCCGTATATGCTAGCAGGACAAGCAATCTCAGCCGAAATTAGCCTCCAACAACTGATGAATATACAGGATGCCTGATGGTCGGGGTGGGCTGGGATGATATTTGGTTTTGAAAGTGCCTTAAACGGAAGAACAATACCCGCCACCCCCCACATTCTCAAGAAACACAGCTGTCCGGAATAGCACCTGTATTGGCAAGGTAGGCGCCTGACCTCACAGACGGGCTCCATTGTCTTCCAGCTCCCTTATTATTTTGCTGGTTTTAGCTGGGTGGATGCCCTCAACCGATTGGGCTGAAGCTGGTTCTGCTGGAAGGGCACTTGCGGACCCAGCTAACATGCTTCCCGCCAGGTCTTGCTCCCCTTGGCGATGACAGAAATCATGTCCTGGGCCAATAGCACGCCCATTGCCGAAGTCGCCATGTTGCACAGGACATGTGCTAGATAACCCGTCAGGATATAGTGCTTAGCATTGGAGACTTATTTTGTTTTTAGGGGCATGGCAGTACCTACACAGTATTAGTGAGCTTACCGAGGGGGTGCGACTCCACCCCCCACCCCCTACCCAACACACACACACTGACTCGCGCAAGGGGGAGGAAGCACCCCAGTACCCCATACATTCCGCCGCCCATGCTGTGCACAGCTGGCAGTGGAGAATTGCGATCTTTCTTGACTGATGCGTCCCATACTACGGTGCGCCGCAGGTGACTTCATCATGTGTTTCTGTTAACGGGGAATGCATTATTCCCTCCCAATTACTACCGTAAATGGCACATGTGAGTACCGACTGCATTTTCCAATGGAAACATGCAAGGCAGCCGGTAGTCTGGCGTTGGGACTGCGTCTTTGTGTCAAACTCCATCAGCCAACTTGGGTGACCACCGGCGGTGCATACAAATGCATCGCACCCCACCCCAGCGGCAGGCGGTCTGCTAATGTCGGCAGCCGCCGCTGCCAATCCCGGGACTCGCCATGAAGGATCACCACTTAACCCTACGGACTAACGGCCACCCACTGAGCTGACCGAACGCTGTTGCCGGAACTGCTGAGCCGAGTAGCACTTTGTGGTAACCGTGTCCATGTCTGCACATATCGGTTAGTCTAGTGACTGTTGGATACAGTAGATACGAACATCTTCATATAATATCACCAATACTTGTCTATCAGACTCGAAAATCTAAAACATTGGCGTTACATATAATACCCTTCGACTTCGTCAGTTCGTTTCAAAATCCTGCATATCTTCTGTATTTTCAGGCACGGTGCATTGGAAGGTCTGGAAATGCTCAAAGAGACGAAACGCATACTATTCGCGAACTGAGCAAGACTTAATGACGAATATGCTATTTTCAAAATATCTGAGAGCCGGTGCTCGCAAAAAAAACACACTTGTTTGACTTTGCAAACGCACGATCCATGACTTGGTACCCTTTCTTTCAGGTCACACAAAACTCGGATACCCCATGAATGTTGGGATGGAATGGGATGCTACACTACTGCTGGCCAGGTCCCCTTGTGCTGCACAGGATGATCTTTATACAACAAAACCATGAATCCTCTCCAATTACTGGGATGACATTTGCTTTGGGATGCCCAAACAACTGCTGGGTGCTTAAATCTCATGGGGTGACCCTACAACAGCTGAAGTACTCGCTCAGCAGGTTTCAGTGATGTCCTACAACGTGTAGGATGTCCCTATGCAGGCTCTTGCAGTGAATCGGGTGGCACTCTGCAGATTGGGGGCTGGCTGGCTGTATTTTGGCAGCATGGGCGACAGAAAATATGTGGCGCTGCGCCTTCCCTTGCGCAAGCAAAGGGGCATCGCACCCCCTTGTTGATTTTATTAAAACGGCTTACTCTTCCTAGATGCCAGATTTCTTAAAATAAAACAAATCTTCAAAGGTAAGCACGGCATCGTTACACTTAACTTATACAGGTATTTATAGAATACATATTCGTACTTTTTCTGGTCACTTCTCCAGAACGAATAACGCTTCAAAGATAATTATTGCTTGGGTACACAGTACGCTTTGCTAGGCATGACTGCTGAAATTCACTTGTGATCTTGTTTGCGACATTTGAAGCGAAAACTGCAGTCACTTCACTGGGATAACTTTACCCAGCGGCAGATCCAGTGGAGCCTATGTTTACATGCTAACTGGGGACGAACATTTTGCTAACCATCTAAAAATTCAATAAATTAGGGTTAAATACACACATCCCGAACAAATTCCTCGTTTTCTGTACGTTTTGCCATCATCATTTCCCCTGTTCAAATGTATTAAAGCCAGGGATGCGTAGCCGGAGCCGGAGCCGCCGGAGCCGGAACATTTTGCCCGGAGCCGGAGCCCCCGGGATATTTTACTCGGAGCCGGAGCCGTCAAAAGCAGGGCGGCTCCGACTCCGAAAGACTTGTAGATGAAACAAAGTTAGCATACGTGAAATGAACACATTATACCTAGTATGGTATGGTATAGTATGAAAACGCATTTTTTAAGCCAAAATGTTTAAATACGAGCAACATGTGAAAATATCATCAAATACTGGTAGAATAACCAATAACCATATTCTAGCCTAAGTATTCCATGCAATAGTTCCATGTTTAGTTTAGTTAAGTTCATTGTTTCCATCATCAACGGGTTGCTGTACTTTATTACAGACAGGGACGAGTAGCCTAGGGGTAAGTAGCTCGTCTCACAATCGAAAGGTTGTGGGTTCGAGTCCCACCTGACGCTACTCTTCGCCCGCGACCAATCGGCGTGAGAGATTGGCGACGCTCCATGACTCAACGGTCCATGTGTCGTAAAACCAATAACCAACCAACAAACATTATTAGAGACGAGGTCAAACATTACGATTTACAACAATGGTGTTCCTTGGACCGTTCACGGGATGGGGAGTGTTGTTGTTTCGAGTCTCCCCTCTTCTGATTTCCCCAATACGGCACGAAGCGAGGGTCACTTTACGAGGGCATAACACCGAAAAGTGATTTGGGCTGGGGCAGGGGTTTATCTAAAGATAGATACAGGGTTTTATGGGAAAATTGCTTACAATTGTCTGAAGTTTGCGCCTCTGAGTGGTCGCGACTAACGTTTTTACATCCCCTAGCTCTTATTTAATCCGTTTCCCGTCTCGGGGGCGTCTTCAACTGCCCCCTCAGGTTTTTCGCGGATAGCGGACGAACGGCCCGCGGCAGCGCGCCCAAATTTGGCATACATTTTCCCACATCAATTTTACATGCTGATTCAAAATTTTTAGGTCAGGTCATCTAGGATCAAGGAGTTAGTCAAGGGCAAGTGAGGTCACTCCCAAAAAAAGTTCAGCCAGTCGTCACGCTTTAACGAATACAGATATTTTAATGAAACTTTCAGAGTTTGCTTATCTTTACGGATGCAGCAAAACGTACGAGTTGATTTTTTTTCGTTTTTGACTACATACATTTTGCGTATTTGCTAAATTGCAGTTCAAATACACGATTCTGGCTAAAGTAAGCACTTTTTATAAGGGCACGTTGACCTCTAACAACGTTTCTCGGTCTGCTCCACCCATTGGAGAAGGAAAATTTAAGAAAACTTGAAAACTCAAAATTGTGAAATATTTATTTTAAAAAATGTTTTGCGGGGCCAAAATAATTATCCACCTGGTCGAGTTCGCTGTCCTTTTCTCATTCCAAATACATTTTGTTGTTTGATATATCCCCCAAAATGAACTCCCCAGAGTAAAAAACATAATGAAAAGTCTTGAAAATCTAGCCCACCTGGTGACGTCACTTTTGTGTTTTTTTTAAAGGGTGGATCCGGACCCTACTCGTCGAGCACTTTATGATGACACCTCTTTCGCGTTCGTGCGATGCTTGGTTTGGATTTTAGAAGGGCTTTTCAACTCCCCTCCCCCCTCCCCCCGAGATGGGGGTGGGAGGATTTGACCGGAAAGACGGTGCGGGTTAATGGATCGATCACGTATGGAATTTACTGAGACGGAGCCAGAGCCGGAGCCGGTACATTTTGCCCGGAGCCGGAGCCGCCGGGATATTTTACTCGGAGCCAGAACCGGAGCCGGAGCCGTCCAAAATTTTCCCGGCTCCGCATCCCTGATTAAAGCATACCTTGGGATCTAGAGGTCACTTGCACTAAGGGTACGTTCTTCCGAGGGCATAGCCAAGAATTTCCTAGTGGAGGCTCGACAAAAAAAAAGATGTCAAGAAAGGGGAAGCGTTCGGCGAAACGAAAATTTATGGTTCGCGTTTTTAAAAATCACAAAATGTCTTTCTTGCTCTAGTGTATTTTGTTTGCTAAGGGAGAGGGTAGTGCCTAGCAAGCAAACAAGAGTGATGTGAACAGTGAAAAAAATTTCAGCAGGGATGCCTAGCAAATATGATTACCCGTGGATGTGGTTCTGCGTCCTCCAGAATGGCGTTCCCACAGGAACGGTCGCTTACAGCTTATCTTCCTCTCTTTTCGGCTAAGGTAGATTTTAGGTACATTTCGCTGGTAAATTTTAGCCTCTGAGATTTGAGCTCACCTGATATTTTTTTCTCAATTGATGGTGCTCCCCCATAGAGATGATGCCTGGTCCAGCAGACGAATGCTCTTAATTTAATTGCATTGGCATGCCATTGCGTCTGCCAATGATTTAGTCATTTGCTTTTGCGAACATGCTTAGGACCGTAAAGCCTTGATCCTTGGAGTCATGATATGAAGATAATTCCCTTCCTCGTTGAAAATAATTCCCTTCGACAGTCGTCTTCTCGATCTGACTAGACGAGATAACTGCCTGGAAGCAATGATACGGCAAAGGTGTGTCGAGTATGAGAGACATGCCTTTTTGCGTTATTCAGCTACACCAATGATTACTTTTGGCCAATGGCCACGCTAGGCTAGTCATTATACTGTGCTGCGGTGTGTGCCTAAATTTTCATGGTGGCGCTCGCTTGGCCCGGGAAGGCAGTTACATTCTGGAGCGGCACCCAGAAGGGTGCCTGTACTAGTACTGTCAAGCAAGACGCCAGTGTTCTAGGAGGGCGCCCACATTTGCATCAGGGATGTTAACTGTCTGAAACGGCGCCTTCAATTTCAACAGAAGCATTACCTGACCCCTGTAAGCGCCTGACTGCAATAATACCGGTCGGTCCATGCGAGTACCTGCATTCTCAAAGCATCCATCCGCCCAAAATGATGCCTTTCTTGTCGGGAGAGGAGCATATCATGTAGCCAATTATGGCCCTGATATTACAAAGAGTTGTAACCACATCGCCCAGAAAGGTGCCTACATTTCCAAGGCACACAGCTGTCCGAAAAAAAACCTGTATTAGGTGAGATGGGTGCCGGACGGCGACTGACGGATATCTTTTCCATCTTTCTTACTATTTTGCAGAATTTAGCTGGGTGGATCAACTCGATCGAATGCTGATTCGACTAGGACGCTTGCTTACCCACCTAACATGCTATCCGAGATTCCGCTCCCCTTGTCGATGGTTGAGTTGATGTCCTGGGTTAATAGTATGCTCATTGTCGAGGACGCCATGTCGCCCATAACATGAATCTTGATGACGCGCCGACGGCCCGTTTATCGTCCTGTGGTGAGATGATAACCCTTCTAGTCAAGGTTAAAATTGCTATCGAGATGGACACTCCTGTGATTCGCTCACCTCGACGGTTCCTCCACGGTATTGAAGATCAATGACCTAGCTTGCCAGGTGACCTTTGTGGAGTTAGGAGTAATCTTATGAATGTGCACCTAAGACTGAACTAGGCGTCTAATCTTGCCCCTGGGCATTACAGAAAGAATGCCTTAAAATTATGTAAACCTCACCTAGCACCATAACTGTTCGTAGAAATTTGCAAATCACACATAACTAGTACCCGTGGTATTGAGAATTACTGGTGAACACATTCAGCGCGTACATCTACATCTAAGGTAAAAATTCGATTCGTACGTCAAGCCCACCTCCCCTCCCTTGTCCAACCCCGGAGTCGTAGCTGTGTGGAAGACGCTGGATAAAATATGGGCCTTAATGACACGTGCATGGCTTGGATTGGATGCTGCATGCGGTGGCACGACAGCAAAGTCTGACCTCTCCGTGCTCGTGGTTGCTGCCATGGGTGTAATATCTGGGGGCTGGGGAGGACATGTCCCTCCCAAGTTGTGAAAAATGGCGATTTTCCCCTGAATTTATTTCGCGTCCCTCCAAAACCTCCAAAGCCAGGGGTGTGGTGTTGTACACTTTTGGAGGGGCATGTGCCCCCTCAATGTTCAATTTTGCTCCTTCAATAGTACAAATTCCCTTCAATATGAAGTGGAAATGGGCATGCAGCGAAAATAATAGAACTGTGGGCTGCGATCGGAGTGGGAGCGCGGACAGCTCAGGCGATGGTCCCATTGATGGCCCCTCCGATGGTCTCGCCGATGGCCCCACCGATGGCTCTGGAACTCGTGACATCCGTCGGTTCACTCCGGTGACCTGTCACTCAGGACGGTTTCCAGGCGACTGACCACCACCGACAACGTCGCGATAAGACCATGTAGTGTGGATAGCGTGCTGGTGTCCGGAGACACTTCGCCGAATGGCACCGTCTGCGCTGCTGAGCATCCTGCCGCCATTTACACCATACCTGAAGCGAAGGATTGCAAGAATCTTCCAGCTGCGGTAGCCAGTTGATACAGAGGAGCTTCCTCTGACGGCAGCGATAATGCTGCCGAAGCCTGCGGCAGCCGTTGAAGAAATAGTCGTTCATCAACTGACGGACGTGTGGGGCATCCCTTGTTGTGCCCAGTTGATAGCTCCAAAATGTCGGACCGGGCCCCTGAAAATACCGTTGGGCCTTCAAAATTCGCGCCGGGACCACGAGAGGTGGCGTCAGTTCCCCATGATATCACGCTAAGGTTTTAAAAGGTCGGATCGAGCCCCTGTAAACCACGCTGCGGGCCAAATAGTTTCTCCGGGAACCGGAATATGACACTGAGCCCAAAAAAACCACGCTGAGGGGAGAAAAGTCATGCTGTGGTCCTCGAAAATCACGATGGGGCCGCAGAAAGACGGACTGGGCCGCTGAAGATCACGGGGTGACTCAAAAGTTCGCGCCCGCACCCAGAAAATCACGCTGGGGATCGAAAAAGTCATACCGTGGTTCTTTAAAATCACAACGGGAACTAAAAACATTGGACCGTGGCCACTGAAAATCACGCTGAGCTTGAAGATACAAAAACAAAAAAATAGTGCGAAAGTAGGAAAGATAAAAGTACAACTCGCTCCGATAATTAGCACTAGGTCCCCCCCCAAAAAAAAAAAAAAAAACCCGCCTTGGATCCAAAATTTCTGTCGGTACTCCCATATATCCTGGTCGGGGCTTCAAAAATTAACCTCGGGGCTCCTAAAAATTGGCGTCCGCGGTCCCAGCTAAGCACAGCGCGGCCCCAAAATCGCATGGAAACCCGGCAAGGATCAAGCCAGAGCCCTTCAAAATAAAAATTACGAAATAAATGCTCGAGCCAGGAAAATCGTTCCTTAGCTCAAATATACCACCAGATCCCTTAACAAATCACATACGACACCTGAAAACGTACCGGAGCTCGAAATATCGCTGCGGGAGACGATACAAAAATGTCACTGGGGCCCGGAGAATCCGGCCGTGGTGGTTCGAACTTTACATAATTTAGGTCAACCAAAAATTGCGTGGAGCCCAGAAAACTGGCGTCGGATCCCCCGGAACCACGCGCCTGGGCTCGAAAAGTCGCGACAGGACCCCGATGAATTATACTGGAGCCCCCAACATCGTGCTGCGATCCCACAAATATGAGCGAGGAACCCAAAATAAACACAGGCGTATCCTAAGAGCACAACTGAAGAACGAAAATACGCGTGGTCCTCCAAAGCGCACCGACTGTGGTAAAAAGCGGCAAGGCCATCAAAACCATACACATGTTTTTCTTTAAATATACACGAACACCGTACAATTCTATCAGCATGCTACTCTCGATCTTCCACACACCAGATCAAATAATGTTCAATCGGCAATCATTCGTCCTTTCTGTTCCTCATCCATTTCAGCATCAATCATGAGACTTCTTTCGCCATGGACCAGCAAGTAAGCTACGTTCTTGCTTATTCTTTCTCTTCATCAACATCGGTGACATTTACAACGGGAGACATCTTAGAGACGTATAGTACTATATCATGGAAACTAGAGCATGTCAGATACTCATTATTGAAGTTGTAATGAGCTTGTACCCCTCCCATACACACATGGCAGAAGTTGAAGACATTTTGTTTGAACAGTAATGGGTACTAATGGTTTCACTTGCACCAGGAAGATAAACCCATTATTACAAAACAATCCATCAATCCTGCAAAGAGTTACAAGTTCAGAGTGAAGTGTGACTTTGAAAGTACTTATACTGCGATGATATATATTTTTCAGTTCCACATGTTGCTCTCAGGCATGCTTGCATGCTACTGTGTGCATGCCAGGGTCAGATATCAATGTCAAAGGTTACCACGCGCCCTTAAGCCCAAATAATCAATCAATCAAGGTCAAAGGTTACATTTAAGTGTTTGAAGTTCCCACGTTCCGTCGCTATGACATAAATTTGCATCAAGTTGGTTTCATTCCACGTAGTTTGTTGTGCGGAATATATATATATATATATATATATATATATATATATATATATATATATATATATATATATATATATATATATACATATATATACATAAATAATGATTCTGATCAACATTTTCCAACAATAGGATCAACTTACCCCACGCTTGTGGTAATTTGAGACAGGTGCGATTCGTCAGAACATCTAAAAATATCAATGGTTTAAATTCACCTGATAAAAATTCTGACGCGATTTAATTGTGCCCGAAAGATCGACAATTCGGAATATGTGTACAAGTAATCAGTCTGTCCCACGCCATGAGCTCCAGGCCCCCATGAGCTCCTACATATATATATATATATATTCTTTGTTTTGTATATATACACATATTATACACACATATATATATATATATATATATATATATATATATATATATATATATATATACACATATTCCGAATTGTCGATCTTTCGGGCACAATTCAATCGCGTCAGAATTTGTATCGGGTGAATTTAAACCATTGATATTTTTAGATGTTCTGACGAATCGCACCTGTCTCAAATTACCACAAGCGTGGGGGTAAGTTGATCCCATTGTTGGAAAATGTTGATCAGAATCATTATTTATTAATATATAAATATATATATATATATATATATATATATATATATGTATATATTCCGCACAACAAACTACGTGGAATGAAACCAACTTGATGCAAATTTATGTCATACCGACGGAACGTGGGAATTTCAAAACACTTAAATGTAACCTTTGACCTTGATTGATATATATATATATATATATATAAAAAAAAAAAAAATATATATATATATATATATAACTGTAACGATTACTTGTGATTGCTACTTTCAGCGCTGCGGGCTTTTTTGTGATATTATGTTTTGTTACCTGATGTGTTCTGGTGGCAAAACAAAGAAGCGAGATGAAGAACATTTTTTTTCAGGACATGCTGAAAATGTTGCTTCTCTTCTCGCTTTTCAATCGATCGAAGAATCGATCGAAATCAAAATACATTTTCTTTAATTGAAGTTGTCATTTTTTGTGCTTTAACGCAGAGTTTGGACAAGGGTTGGGTCTGGTTAGGTTAGGTTAGGTTTGTGAAGTGGAAAAATGTTTCAATTTTCTTTCTTTTTTTTCAAAATGATTTTGAAAACGAATTTCTCTCCAAAAGTAGCCTATATTTTTCTAGGTTGGGTTAGGTTTTTTTTACTTAGAATATTATCAGAACACAAATTGCTTTAGCTTCTCTAATATCATTTTTTTCTCCAAATGTAGGTTAGACAAGGGTTGGTGTTTCGTTATGCTCCATTTCTTTTAGTTTAAAGCATTCATTTTTATATTACCGAACTCAAAGCCATTTTTGGTGTTATTTTGCTCACTACCTGAAAAGCAAACATTTGAAGAGAAAATGAGTGGTCCCATCATCTTAGTAACATTCATAAATATTGCATTGGAATGCTAGAGTCCAAGAATTCGTAAAGCATCTTAACACACACCTTTACCGGATATTGTTCTTCACAACTTCTACATGAGAATATCAATTTGTAGTGAATATTGTGCACTTCCTCACCGACCAATTTATTGTCAGACATCCATTCACTGCCAGTGAACATCAAACGGAGAAGAAAGATTAAAAAAAATTATGGAGGATAATCTTGAATGCTAAATGTACAGGAAGATCCTCTTTCCAAACCTAATCCTATGACCATTAAAAGTTATGCCCAATATCATTAAATTAAATGAATGAAAATGTCTTGGACACTTCCCTCTAACATCTGACATATTTAATCAGTGGCAGAACTAACAAACCTCAAATCGATGACCGACTGCGCCAAAAGTAACCGTCCTTCCATGTCTTGCGAAAAGGCGCCTTTTTAGCGTTCATGGCTCGCAACGATTCAAACTCAATGGGTTGAGACTACTATAATGCCATAGCGCCAATCAGCAATGGAGGGAAGACAGTCTCGCACGGCCACAGAGTATGAGTTAGGAGTGCGTCCACAGTTTTCGTAAAGGTATTTTTTATAAATGCTTCATGCGTTGCACATTGTGTCACCCAGGCATTGCCACAATACGCATGCAGCACGCGCTGAGCTCATTGCGTGGCACGGTTCACAGCGCGTTGTGTTACGGAGCTGGGCCCTGACTGGGCCCCGACTGAGCGCCAGCTGGGCGCTCAGTCGGGTATCGCAGATTGGTATCGCAGCGAAATACGAGGTTGATATAAGCGCGCGATGATGGATTAGGGCCGCGTTGGGCCCCGGTTGGGCTGCCGATTACGCCAGCGTCCCATGTTTTATCGGCGGGGGCCGTGCTGGGCCCCTGCCGGTGTCCCCAGTCGCGTACTATACCCGGTAAATGTTTGCCAAGCATTGACGTTTAAAGCTACCTAAGTATCTCCCATTGACTCAAGATACAAAAATGCCACACCATTCGCGAGATTTCATGACGTGCAATACGCTTGTTTTTGTTACATGTCGTTAATTCTCCATTTTGAAATGCTAAGGAGGCCGTAGCAACCCCAGCCCACTTGTACACTGATGAGGGTGGCAAGGTACCGTGAGCATGGGAGGATTGAGGAGGCAGAATAGTACCCATAGACATGTAATTATAAACGAGCCAACCCATTTAAGGCTCAAACGTGTGCTTGACTCGATTTGAATCGAGAATCGACTCATGAATCAATCGTTTTTGGATGAGCCGCGAGTTGAATCGATTCTTTTCCCCAACATATATCTTGAGTTGTGAGTTGGATCACATCTTTCTAATAAGTAAAAAAATGAGTCGAATCATGAGTCACTCATTCAAATATCGTGTGAGGGCAGTGCACACTGAATCATATGGCTCATGAGTATGATACCACTGAGTCGGATCTGAATCGATTCAAATTCCTGTCAGTTTATTTGAGTCGCGAGTCGAATCAGATCTCAAGATCTATGAGTCATATGTTAGTCGACTCAAACAATTCGAGTCGCGTACAAGTCTGTTATACAAGTCTGTTAAGGGTACACGATGAGGAACTTGGCCACATCGGACTCACCTATGCTATCCTTAAATTCAGAGCTGAGAATACATAATGCGTGGCTGTCTGTCTGTAACTGGTCCAGGAATTGTAATCGTAGGGAGAGGGCACTTGTCTGGAAGGTGCGATTTCTTCGGAAGGCTACTGTTGCGAAAGTACCTGGATGACAAATTCGAAGGGGCGCACACCAACTTTCTCGGAGGAAGCCTTTTTCCGGCTGGAGGGACGCCAGCTTCCGTAGCCAGGGGAGGTAGGAGCTCATATCCAAGTCCTTCTCCATTCTCCAAATCTGCCACTGTAATTGGTGATCATATCAAACATTCGAGACAGGCCTGAATAAACATTTATAATTTCGTCCAGGGCAGTCATGCATGCGATAATAATCCTGCAGGACAGTCCTGCATGACATTATAATCCTGTAGGACAGTTATCCATCTTTTATCAAATCCTGCAGGATCGCGTGTCTGTGCAGGAGTGCATGAGAAATTCTGCAGGATTCTGTAGAATTGTGGGGATTTTCTGCGGATCCTGCAGGTCATTTTTACAAGGGATATGTGCCTAGCAAATATCGATTGAAATTTGAATATGAGCCTGTAGGCCAATACTCACCAAAAATAACCTTCCGAATGGTTTCGTCGGTCAAAGAGGGGAGAAAAGGCAAGCGCTGGAGCGCGTCCGGAATGGCGCGGTCGCCACCCTTCCAAATCCCCTCCCTCGGCAGCAGTAAATGGGGGAATACCACAGTGCGGCGGCATGGTGCTTTGTGTGTGCGGCTTGGGCTAGACCGCAGGTCTCCCCACCCGTCCCGTCCCATCCACCCTACCAGCCCAATTTGCAGGACAATGCGCGAAAATGTTTGGAATGTTCTGTTGTAGACGGTAGAGGTGGCATTTCATGGTCCTGAAATGTTTTGCACTGGTCACGAGACTAATTCAGTTGGCTCTTTACGAATCATCCCTAGTGGAAAAATCTCAGGGATACTGCAGGATTCTGTGTGAGAAATTGATACAAAGATACTGCAGGATCCTGTGCATAAACCCTACAGGGTCCTGCATATAATCCTGCAGGGTCCTGCGGGATCCTGCAGGATTATATGTGTAGCACAAACCTGGTATCTTCCCCTACACATTATATACATATTATGTACATATTATGCCTTGCAAGAAGTGTACATGACTCAGAATTATCCGGGAAATAAGCCAGTTTGTCAGGAATCCTGGGAGAACAAATTGTTCCACAATTGGCATGGTTCAGTATGTTAGATCATCAAAGCTCAAGAGCCATCAAATTAACACACCACAAAATGTAGGTATCCCTGTACTGTAAGTCCTCAGAACATATAACACAAATGTTCTGGTGCCGTGATTGTATTACATCATATGGTCTCCACAGTTCGAGCAGTCGGGGTGGCAGACTTTTCAGTTGAGCTGTCCTGCAGAATCATGCTCATAAATCCTACAGGAACCTTCACATAAATCCTGTCATATCCAGGACTGTCGTGCATGATCCTGCACATAAATCCTACATGATGCTTCACATAAATCCTGCAGGATGCTTCACATAAATCCTGTAGAATCTAGAGTTGTCCTGCAGGATAATGCGCATAAATCCTGCATGGTTCTTCACATAAATCCTGTAGGATCCAGGACTGTCCTGCATGATCCTGCATATAAATCCAACAGGATCCTTAGCATAAATTATGTCGGATCCATGACTGTCCTGTAGGATCATGCGCATAAAACCTGCAGGATCCTTCACATGAATCCGGTAGGACCCTTCACATAAATCTTGTGGGATCCTTCACATGTCCTGCAGGATCCTTCACATCCTTCACAAAAATCCTGTAAGATCCAGGGCTTTCTGACAGGATCATGCGCATAAGTCCTGCAGAATCCTTCACATAAATCCTGTCGCATCCAGGACTGCTCTGTAGGATCCTTTACATCAATCCTGTTGTTGGATCCAGGTCTGTCATGCTGGGTCCGGTATGGAAATTGAATGGGAGCCTGCATGATTCTGTGGTGTCCTGCATATAAATCATACAGGGTCCTGTACTTTTACAGGGTCCTGTCCTGTACAGGGTCCTGTCCTGGAGGTAATTGGGCGACTTGAAGTATTGTTTAGCCACGAAAGTTATATCTGAATGATATGAGGCAATCTCTGCAGCAGTCCTAAAGTTTTAGTGCCAACACCTTTGCCGTTTGAGCCGTTGTGGTCTGATTCTGGAGGGCTCGCCCACTAATCGTCTTCCTTCTTGGCTTTGGTAATGTAGTTCTGTAATACAGAAAGTAAACGATTCCACAACCACATTACTTATTGTGGGATTGAAAAGCTCGTCCCATACTATCTAATAACTGAACATGCCCGCTGTACGAAAGGGACCGGAATGTGTATGTATATAGAAAGTTTTTTAAAAAAACTAGTGCGATTGTCCGATAACAAAGGTTTTCGAACGATAGCCCCAGATGGCTGCCTTTGTGCAACATCCATCACTGTGCGTCGCTTGTGGTGCAATATCTCCAACTGGGCCTGAAACTAACACTACAGCGAGTACTGCACTAACGGTGGGAAGCAAGACTGACCGGACGGATATGGTGACGGCATATGCACAACACTGCACAGTAGACCACCTCACCGGACACCGGCGCAACGCCAGTCTTAATCGAGAACGAGCTGAAACTTGGCTGGAACATAACATAGTCAGACAGTTGTGAAAGCATACATATGCTACTGCACGCACGTGCACCAACAAAGCAAAGCGAGACTGTGCGGTTACTCTAACGGCTCCTTGAACGCAGCGTCCTGCCCTCGGGAGAGTGGGCATAACTCGCTGAGTAGACGCAACTCCACGCATTGTTCACAGCATCGGAGAGTGGACGCTGGTGGCGGTACTATCCGCATGGCACAGCGCAAGGCACTGGTATAACTCGATCATCTCTGGTGACCCGCTAAAACCCACAGAGACTTCGAGGCTTCGACGCGTGACACGCGCCCATGGCTGTCGTCTCGGCTTGGGAGCGAATTTCCCGGCAGTCAGCCCTCGTCCCGACTTCGCCCACCCTCGTATCCGCTCTGCCCGCGGGCAGCCCCGGCCTCGTCCCCCCCCCTCCCCACCCACCAGATGGAACATGGCTCCGTCGAGTAGACTGGCACATGGTTAATGATATGCAGTGTCAACTGACTGCCGGAGAAGATTGAACTCGTCTACACCGGTTTCACGATCTTCACTAAAACTCATAAAACCCGTCGAGTTTGTTGATCAAGGCCTTGGTGACCGGTTGCAGCAGCAAAATCGGCCTGTGGGCAAGCATATGCCTATACTTGTTCAGCGCCCCCGGAGCAGTTCAGAGCGTGGGGAACTCCGTCTCTGATGTGAAAGACTGACGGCAGACGGGGCAGGTGGAAAACGAGATGCTCTCTCGTTCCCAGCGCCGAATACACTGGAACAGAACCGGATGTCACACACTGGTACACAACAGTCTGCCCGTGCATAGGTCACATTGGTACCAACACGGTCACACCGGTGTCAAGTCCACACCACTACCAAGCACACCCACATCACTACCAAACACAGCCACATCACTACCAAGCACAGCCACACCATTACCAAACATAGCCACACCATTACCAAACACACCCACACCACTACCAAACAGCCACACCACTACCAAACAGCCACACCACTACCAAGCACACCCACATCACTACCAAACATAGCCACATCACTACCAAACACAGCCACATCACTACCAAACATAGCCACATCACTGCCAAGCACACCACATCACTACCAAACACACCCACATCACTACCAAACACACCCACATAGCTACCAAACACAGCCACATCACTACCAAACACAGCCACATCACTACCAAACATAGCCACACCATTATAAAACATGGCCACACCATTACCAAACACACCCACACCACTACCAAACACAGCCACACCACTACCAAACCACCCACATAACTACCAAACTCAGCCACATAACTACCAAACTCAGCCACATAACTACCAAACTCAGCCACACCACTAACAAACAGTCAACCAAGTAACAGCTATACTGGTACCCGTACTTAACGCAACATGGTCGTCGCCAGTCATTTTTTATAGGGGGACGAGATAGTTGCTTGGTTTACTTTTCATGCAACACCATGGGTGTAATTACATATTTCACGCAGTTTGGGGTTAACGAACCCATCCCCTCCCCTCCCCTGTGGCGACGCACATTCAACACAGCCACCCCGACATCAAACGGGTTACATTATTATTATTGTTACCGTTTGTATATAATACGCACTGACAAATCGACACCAAAAAGGTCACGCCGGAACACAACCGGCGCGCCAGCGGCCAACGGCTCACACCAGTATCCAACACAGCCCCGCCGACACCGACAGCCACAACCAGTGTAAAATAATTCACCATGTGGCCTGGAAATGCACAGTTAATGGAGTTGTGGTATTTCATCCTCGTCCTCGGTTTGTACCATTTTGCCACATGATGTATGCACAGTCATGCACACAACTGCTAAATAATGTAAAATGCATGTGATTGAAGCGAAAGGGATTCCGCTTCCGCTTTTTAATCCTTAAGTGGCAATCCTTTTTTCCAATCTTTCACTATTCCCAAGCAACTTCTTCCTTCATCCACACAGTTAACGGTGAAGTAACTTTAGGACACTGGCCACAACAGCCTCCAGAAGTGACATCGACACTCAGCTCGCTACACTGACGCCCGGTGCGGTCCCACCTGCGCCCAGTGTCCAGCCACCTGGCCACTCAAAGTACGGGAGCAGCGCGATAACCGGCTGCGAGGCAGACGGGAGTACGGGAGCAGCGCAATAACCGGCTGCGAGGCAGACGGGAGACGCACCAGGTCGTGGAAGCGGTGGCCGCACGGAAGCTGACGCGACGAGGTTGCCGAGCACGGCTCTCGACATATGACGCAGTCCTCTTTGGAGGGTGGTGTGTGCAAGTGCTGCGTCGGTGGCGCTACGGCTCGTTCGGCGCTGCCGTTAGCTGGGGTGGAGGCCGCCGCTGTTAGATCTGCGTCCTCATTGGTTGGTTATTGGAGTTTTAGGGCGCATCGAGCAGGTTTGGTCATTTAGCGCCCATAACTAATGGTTTGCAGCTTGTTAAAAATAATCAGCCCTCCTACCGAAGTATACATGTACACAGTTTCACACACCTGAGTCGCATCCTTAAGTATACATAAACGACAAAGGCACATCACAGTGATGGACAGATGACATGGAGCTTAATGTCGGAGATATATTCAAATAGTTTGCCAGTGTGGATAAAACACGAATTGTCCCCTAAAATGTCAGCAAGAGTAAGTCTCCGTCCTCAGCAATGTTCTGCCCACACACAACACTTGGCAACAAAGTGCGCTCCGAAATCAGCACCACGTTCCGAGACCCTGCTGTCACGTTCCGGCACCGTATAATCACATCGCGGCACCCCACAGGTGGGTCACGTCCTGCCGCGCACAGCCCTGCCCTGTACCAGGCGGACGTGTTCGTGCTGCTTCGAGGACTGAGGAAGGACTGGCCCGGACTACCGTCGCACGAAAAAGAGCGGATCACTAGTTCTTGAGATGAGTTTCTGTCAGTAGAGGATTAGTTTGTTGTTTTCATCGGTGTGTGCTGTGTAGGTTAAGTTAGGCAGTTTCATTTGCATTCTGTTTCATTTGTTTTCTGAAGCAAATTTAATGATTTCAGTGTTAAATATTGTTTGCTATATTACTCTTAAATTCTTGCAAGAGCTGATGTGACATTGAAATTGTTGGAGTGGTCTTGGCTGAATCAGTTAAAGCAGTGTCTATTAATACGATCTCTTAGGTCCAAGCAGGTTTAAGTAGAATAGGAAAATACAAAAGCAAGGAAATATTTTTTTAATGAAGGAGGTAACCGCGGGAAGTGCCAGTGTCGAAGAGTCATTGTTGACATCAGTAAGCAAATGGAGGTGTTGGAAAGGGAGGGGGAGTAACTTAAAGAATTAATAGTGGGACTCATTGTAGGTAATGTTGCAATGAGTCAAGTGCAGGATGTCGACAGCGGTAGCTGAGGTGGCAGTAATGGAGGTCGGGATAGTAGCAGGCAGTGGAGGGCAATGGGACGTCGGAATAATATATTAGTTTTGAAGAAGGTGAACTCGAGTCCGGAGCTAAAAAGAAGGCATGACGCTCTCAGGGAACAGGGAAGTAATGCCAGTGGGGTCGGAATTGGCGGGAGGGAGGTCTTGTGATATAGGACTCAATAGTCAGGTACGTAGATTGTGCCTTTTGCGGTAAGAACCCAGCCAAACGGGCTCGATTCTGCTTCTCAGGCGCCCAAGTTAAAGGCATTTGGGATGGGCTTGGGGAGAGGGTATACCGGGAAGTAATGAGGGAGCGATGTCCTTTGCACAAGTTGGTGTTAATGATGTAGGCAGAGGTAGAACAGAGGAAGCGATACAATAGTATAGGGCTCAAGGTAGCTTAGCTCCAAGTTGGAGGGTAAGCATTATTAATACTCGCACGTCCGGCGGTCCGCGCCAACTTCGCATGTCCGGGGGGGGGGAGCAGATGTCTGCCCCCTAAGATCTCTGGAACTATGCTAGCGACAAACGGAAAACGGCATTGGATAGCTGGTGACGGGTTTTATCGAAAGTGTTTCGGTAATGTTTTCGCTCAGGTCAACATTCAGGTCACTGGGCCATCATAGGTCAAATTCGACCAGATCAGGTGGGACTCAGATATTGACACATATCTCAGGACCTGTAACAGATAGGTACAAACGGCGAACGCTACTCGACAGTCCTTGAAATGCGTTACCGAAAATAGGCGGTGTAATTTAAGGTCAGGTCAAGGTCATGAAATCATGACCTCAGGTCAAGGTCATGAAGTCGCCTAGGGAAGTCATATAATGTATCAATCGACACGTCTTGGCGATACAAGCACAATGACGGAACTTTCAGCCTTCTAGCTCAATGCAGGGCGATATAATGCGCATAAATGTGCAGTGATATCAGGTGACCTCAGAGATCTTGGTGAGGTCACTGAGCAAAAATGTCAGCAGTAACATTGAGCATGGCTTCCATCTACATGCCACAACCGTTGTGAGATCATTCCGAGCATAAATATGTAACCAGGAAACATTTGTATATTTTACGATAGCCCCATAATGGGGAAGCCATGGCCGCGACCTGACCTAAGGTCAATGCCACGAAAAAAACGATATACATATTATGGTCCCTGATGAAATCATGCGATAAGTTTGAAATCAATCGCCCAATTATTATGGAAGTTATGCCACCTAGAACTCCGAGTGTAATTGGGGCACTTCGCCTGATCTAGTGACCTGACCTGAGATGAACCCGGATTAAAAATGTATGAGGATGTGCGGAAATGACCAATGAACAGCTATGCGAGGTTTTGCCTTGCTAACCCGATTAGTTTGACGGCAAATGAGGAAAAACCGGAGGGGGCAGATATCTGCCCCCGGACGTGCGCGTGTTAAGCATTATATTGGTAGGATATTCATCCTTCAAGGGTTGGGAGAAAGCAACGGGTGGTAATCCTATGGCTAAGGCCCAAGACAATAATAATAAGGGTATGTGTGTGATTAGGGTTTTACGATGCGTCGACCATCGTATATTAATAGGAGTATGCAAGCTTTGCGGAGAGGGGATGACATTAAGAGGGTGACACTTAGGAGAAAAGGTGACGTTTGGGATGGGGTGACGCCGTTTAGCTCGACTGCTGCGTCATCTTTGTGGACAGTATTGAGGTAGGACTAAGAAATATGGTGTTTAAATTCGCTGACGACGTCAAACTGAAGTATCACCTGGGCGGCTGATGAGCTTGAGAATAGCACACCGTCGCCATTGCCAGCGGCATACGGTAACGTCACATAGTTATTATGCCTAAATAAAAACGCGAAGTTAGGCTTCATCAGTTGCATAGGGCGAGACTGATACATGGTTATCACAAAAAGTCTGTCAGATATCGTCAGAAGCCCATCAGTAGAGAAGCGTCGGGGCGGTCTCGAAGGGCACATGGAAGTAATTCTACGTCGAATGGAGAGGCTGCAAACATTAGAAAGTCCGAAGCATTGCTTTTTTAACCAGACGCATCAAATTAGAATGCTATCAACTAGATGACGCTAAAGAAGTACATTTCGGGACTGGCAGAGATGTGCACAGCCAGGACACTTGGCGTCTTAGTGTAGAGTCCGACACCTCGCGTACAGCCCCGACAACAGCACATCAACAAGAGGGCTGGAGGCATCCAACCCAGCCTGGGCGGCGGGGTATCCAGTGCCTTCGTTGCGCAGGCAGGTGGGATTTGAGGAATCGGTGTCCGCCTTAGCTGAACCTGCCACAGGTCATCGTCAGGGCGGTCCTCGTCCAGTGGTGAAGTTAAAATCACAGCCACCTGGGTATCGCCTGCTGCTGACACAGGGAGTTTGGCCAGTGACACAGGGAATTTGGTCAGTAAAGAACTTGCTGCAGACCTGGGATTTGAGCCGATGCTTACGGAAGTGTTGTGGTGCAGCTTGCGGTACCAGCGTGGATCCAGTCGGGATTGGATGCACCCGACTGATTTTGCTCCTATGGAAATACACATATTACACCCTACGGGAGAAATTGTAGATTGTGGAACCGGACACCTGGCGGTGGGTGAGTGTGTCTCACCGGTGCGTATCTCGTCCCATCGGCGTGTGCCCGTCTTACCGGCACGTACCCGGCCTCGCCGGCACGTACCCGGTCTCGCCGGCACGTACCCAGTCTCATCAGCACGTATCCCGTCTTACCGGCACGTACCCGGTCTCGCCGGCACGTACCCGGTCTCATCAGCACGTATCCCGTCTTTCCCCGACACGTATCCCGTCTTACCTTTTGAATGATTATTTGGGCTTAAGGGCACATCAACTGCCACTCGTTATATAGCGCCCATATCCTGTCTTACCGACACGTATCCCGTCTCATCAGCACGTATCCCGTCTTACCGACACGCATCCCGTCTCGTCAGCACGCATCCCGTCTTACCGACACGCATCTCGTCTCATCAGCACGCATCCCGTCTCGTCAGCACGCATCCCGTCTTACCGACACGCATCCCGTCTCGTCAGCACGCATCCCGTCTTACCGACACGCATCCCGCCTCGTCAGCACGTCACCCGTCTCATCAGCACGTATCCCGTCTTACCGGCACACGTTCCGTCTCATCAGCACGCATCCCGCCTCGTCAGCACGTCACCCGTCTCATCAGCACGTATCCCGTCTTACCGGCACACGTTCCGTCTCATCAGCACGCATCCCGTCTCGTCAGCACGTCACCCGTCTCATCAGCACGTATCCCGTCTTACCGGCACACGTTCCGTCTCATCAGCACGCATCCCGTCTCGTCAGCACGTCACCCGTCTCATCAGCACGTATCCCGTCTCGCCAGTGTGTGTCCCGTTTCCACCTGCGCCTATCTCTCGTCTCACCGGTGCGCTTGCCGGCCACGATGAGGGCGACCACGTCGCTGACTATCTGCGAGACGGGACTAAACTTATATATTACTTTTACGTAGTCGAGTCTGGATATAGAAGTAGAGTGCCTGATGAGTTCCGTTGTGGATGGCTAAAGACAAAAAGGCAATTTAGAGAAACAAGCGGTTACACCGGCAACTCACCATCTTGTGAACTCGCAAGGATGCTGTCAATGTCCGGAATATCAGGCAATTGCAACGATTGCAATTCTATGGTCTTCCTGGCCTTGATAGCCTTGCAAGCTGCTTTTACCGTTTCCTGCAAATAAAGACACCCTTTCAAGAAGTACTGCAGTGCAATGGGTAGGATATACCTACAGATACCATGAACTGTATTCAAATTGGCTTGTGCGCATCCATCGTCACCGGGAGAAACTCCAATCACCAGTGAACATCAACTGCTACTAGTAAACAGCGGCCGTCACAAGTGAGCATCAGCGGGCATCAGATAATACACCCCGCGCAAAGGACACACCAGCCACCAGCTGACACGACCAGCGTAGTCACCCCACTACCAGAGGACACACCAGCCACCAGCGGACACGACCAGCGTAGTCACCCCACTACCAGAGGACACACCAGCCACCAGCGGACACGACCAGCGTAGTCACCCCACTACCAGAGGACACACCAGCCACCAGCGGACACGACCAGCGTAGTCATCCCACTACCAGAGGACACGTCAGCCACCAGCGGACACGACCAGCGTAGTCACCCCACTACCAGAGGACACACCAGCCACCAGCGGACGGTATCATCCCACTACCAGAGAACTAACAGGAACGACCAGCGTAGTCATCCCACTACCAGAGGGCACACCAGCCACCAGCGGACACGACCAGCGTAGTCACCCCACTACCAGAGGACACACATCAGCCGCCGATGAACGCCGAACACCACCTGTGGACACTGGCCGTTTCTAGGCCATACAGTCCGATTGGCATACGATACAGCGCATGCTGGCTTGCGCACAACCGAACGCCTGAACGCCAGCCACAGCCGGGTGTGGCCGGGGCCGGGCCGAGACACGGCCGGGTGTGGCCGGGGCCGGGCCGAGACACGGCCGGGTGTGGTCGGGGCCGTGCCGAGACACAACCAGGTGTGGCTGGGACTGGGTCGAGGTGTGACCGGGCCCGGCAGACACGGATCCGGCCGGCCGGAGCGTGCCCGCTGGGCAGCTCACCTTAAAGGTAGCGCGCTCCTGCTCAATGGCGGCGGCGGCGTCCTCCAGGCGCCGCACGGTTGACTGCGCCAGTCGAGAGTCGTCGTGCGTCCCGGCGGGTCGGAGCGTCGCCCTGACGCCGTCCGAGGAGCGTCTGAAGACCGCGGAGCGTCACCACACGGCATACCGGCAGGCGGGGACACACAGTAGCGGTGCGTCAGCGCACAGTATACGGGCAGGCGGCGCGTCACCACACAGTATACCGGGCAGGCGGGGACACACAATAGCGGCGCGTCACCACACAGTATACGGGCAGGCGGGGACACAGTAGCGGCGCGTCACCACACAGTATACGGGCAGGCGGGCGTCACCACACAGTATACGGGCAGGCGGGGACACAGTAGCGGCGCGTCACCACACAGTATACGGGCAGGCGGGGACACAGTAGCGGCGCGTCACCACACAGTATACGGGCAGGCGGCGCGTCACCACACAGTATACGGGCAGGCGGGGACACAGTAGCGGCGCGTCACCACACAGTATACGGGCAGGCGGGGACACAGTAGCGGCGCGTCACCACACAGTATACGGGCAGGCGGCGCGTCACCACACAGTATACGGACAGGCGGTGACACAGTAGCGGCGCGTCACCGCACAGTATACGGGCAGGCGGCGCGTCACCACACAGTATACGGGCAGGCGGCGCGTCACCACACAGTATACAGGACAGGCGGTGACACAGTAGCGGCGCGTCACCACACAGTATACGGGCAGGCGGCGCGTCACCACACAGTATACGGGCAGGCGGTGACACAGTAGCGGCGCGTCACCACACAGTATACGGGTAGGCGGCGCCCTAAAGCCAAAAAACATCGACGCGCCCTATGTTAAGCCCTACTATCGACGCGCCCTAAAGCCCAAAATAACTCACAAACTAACATCTTACATATAAACAAATTACATATAAACAAAACGAATCAAGATGTTCAACGTCTGCACAATGGAAACGAGACAATTAGTTAATAATTAACATGTTATTCCGCAGTTTTGCTTCTCTACTATTTCACTTTGGAATGTCGACATGCTAAAATAAAATAAAAAATGCTAATAAAAGTAATGTCGAAATGTGCACCTTGGATGCAGAATGTTCAGCAAAATACAGCAGTGTCATAGAAACGGCTGCAAAGAATGCCTGTATAAACTTTTAGGCAGTTATCAACAAAAATGACCAAGTGGCGGCTGAAAATGGAGCGCATTCCATAACCAGCCGGTGGGGCGGTGCATAATACGCCGGTGAAGTGATTATTCATGGACTAGGGTGGACTGCACTACTTTCTGAACACTGAATCGACATCCCTCCCAATGGATTATCCACATCACGATTCGTGATGAGTCGCTATGAAGTCTTCACATCGCTATATCAACACAGATGTAAAGGATGCCAATAGGAGTAAGCTGTTGGATTAAAATGTTGTTTGAAGAACTTGAAGTTATGTTAAGCAACATTGCTTCTGTGGTCAATGTCGACATCATATGTACTCGTTTCGATATCTCACACTTAACGAAAAACCATTATTTTAACACTGCGCCGGTGGGGCGACCTGGCGGCCGCAGTGTATAACTCGCTGGTGGGGCGACCTGGCGGCCGCAGTGTATAACTCGCTGGTGGGGCGACCTGGCGACCGCAGGGTATAACCCGCTGGTGAGGCGACCTGGCGGCCGCAGGGTATAACCCGCCGGTTGGGCGACCTGGCGGCCAGTGTATAACCCGGTGGTGGGGCGACCTGGGGGCCAGTGTATAACCCGCTGGTGGGGCGACCTGGCGGCCGCAGTGTATAACCCGCTGGTGGAGCGACCCGGCGGCCAGTGTATAACCCGCTGGTGGGGCGACCTGGCGGTCGCAGTGTATAACCCGCTGGTGAGGCGACCTGCCAGCCGCAGGGTATAACCCGCTGGTGGGGCGACCTGGCGGCCACAGGGTATAACCCGCTGGTGAGGCGACCTGGCGGCCGCAGTGTATAACCCGCTGGTGGGGCGACCTGGCGGTCACGGTATAACCCGCTGGTGAGGCGACCTGGCGGTCACGGTATAACCCGCTGGTGAGGCGACCTGGCGGCCAGGGTATAACCCGCTGGTGGGGCGACCTGCCAGCCATAGGGTATAACCCGCTGGTGGGGCGACCTGGTGGCCACAGGGTATAACCCGCTGGTGAGGCGACCTGCCAGCCATAGGGTATAACCCGCTGGTGGGGCGACCTGCCAGCCATAGGGTATAACCCGCTGGTGGGGCGACCTGGTGGCCACAGGGTATAACCCGCTGGTGAGGCGACCTGCCAGCCACAGGGTATAACCCGCTGGTGAGGCGACCTACCAGCCATAGGGTATAACCCGCTGGTGGGGCGACCTGCCAGCCAGTGTATAACCCGCTGGTGAGGCGACCTGGCAGCCGCAGGGTATAACCCGCTGGTGAGGCGACCTGGCGGCCAGGGTATAACCCGCTGGTGAGGCGACCTGGCGGCCAGGGTATAACCCGCTGGTGGGGCGACCTGGCGGCCAGGGTATAACCCACTGGTGAGGCGACCTGGCGGCCAGGGTATAACCCGCTGGTGGGGCGACCTGGCGGCCAGTGTATAACCCGCTGGTGGGGCGACCTGCCAGCCGCAGGGTATAACCCGCTGGTGGGGCGACCTGGCGGCCAGTGTATAACCCGCTGGTGAGGCGACCTGCCAGCCGCAGGGTATAACCCGCTGGTGGGGCGACCTGGCGGCCAGTGTATAACCCGCTGGTGGGGCGACCTGGCGGCCACAGGGTATAACCCGCTGGTGAGGCGACCTGGCGGCCACAGGGTATAACGCAGGAAGGCCTTAATGAACACGTAAAGCACAATTTCCTATGTTGTCTTAAATCGCACAGCACGGCGCTGTCGACTCCCTCTTGAAATTGATTGGCCCAACCGCTCTTTAGACAAGCAGGGGACAGTGTCTACCCCACCCAGCCCCACCTCCCTCGGCCAATGACGTACGGCTGAGGAGCTCGGGCAAAGCCGAATTAAAGGCGTACCGGCTGCGTATGAGAAGCAAAAGACGACAGGGTAGGCCCTCAAGAGAAGACGGACAGTGCCATATGAAGCAAATGTTCATAAGTTGAAGCAAATGTTCATAAGTTGAAGCCAATGTGATAGCAATCCGGGTCGTGGACGTAACCAGCCACAGCAAGTCAGCTGCAATGACCAATGTATGTGCACTGACTCAAATTTAATGAGTGACAAAACCGCATTGGGTCAAATAAAACGCAGGCACAACTGACCTATTCGTGAATGCAGCACAACACTGCGGTGTTGCTGGGTGGCAAACAGTCATTCATTTTCGAGTGCTTGCTTTGACTGACAGCCAGCGAAATTTCGGTCACACCAGCTCAGACCTGCCTCCCCTCGGACGGATCGCCCCAGTACAAGAGCGCCGGATTCTGCGGAACTAGCGGTACGCCAGAGCTGAAATATTTACTTCGTTATACTACAACTGTCAATTACCGCATGCCAAACTTCTTGGTGACATGACGCTAACGCAAGTTCCTGCCACACACTGGCATAGCATGAGGTAAGACTCCACAACTTCCACTTGCAGCCTATTCAGCATCAATAAAGGGCCGGGACGGAAGGAGGAAGCTTTCTACGCCTACACCTGGCCTACGTTGGACTGGCCAGCGGTCGGCTCACCCGACGTGTCGCCACATTCGTCACGCCGCCCACCTGGCTGCCGCGTCCAGCAGGGCCTCGCCCGACGAGCTCAGAAGGCTGACGTAGCGTGCGCGTGTGGTGCGCTCTGATTTGCGGCTTTCCTCCAGTGCCGTCTGCGCCTGCAGGCGCTCCTGCCTCTGCTGCTCCGCCTGCCGCTGCGCCTCGGCCAGCTCCGCCTGCAGGGCCGACTGGCCGGGCGAGCAGGTCGTCATAGTGAGCGGGCGACGGCAACGGGCGTCAGCACAGCAGAAATACATCGCAGACGCACGCCGGCACACCGCAGAAGCAGCACACGCTGCAGCCCGCACACTACAGCACCGAGACTGCGGCTGGACATACTGCAGCACCGCACAATGCGGCTGGGCACACTACAGCACCGAGACTGCGGCTGGACATACTGCAGCACCGCACAATGCGGCTGGACACACTACAGCACCGAGACTGCGGCTGGACACACTACAGCACCGAGACTGCGGCTGGACACACTACAGCACCGAGACTGCGGCTGGACACACTACAGCACCGAGACTGCGGCTGGGCATACTGCATAAAGCCCATGGACTGCAGACCGTATGCTTCACCACACACTGCAGCTGGGCACGCTACAACATTGACACTGCAACCGAACATACTACATAAGGACCACAGACCGCAGTTTGCTTTACCTAGGTCAACATACCTAGACCCATGTGAGATGTGCAGCAGATACGGCCGGCCTGGCTATAACGACACAATCGGCGGTGGGCCGCAGCGGGCCCGCTCGACCCCAATTAGTGCGTAGAGCTCGCCAGCGTACCTGTTCCGAAGCGTGCTTCATCTGCTGCTCCTGCAGGCTGGCACGCTGTTCGGCGTCCTGCCGCAGCGTGGTCAGCTGACCGGCTTGGACGTCGAAGCGCCGCAACGACTCGATCTTATCCTTCATCATCATCACCAGCTGCTCCTTCTGCTCTAAGTTCTCCTGCATGTGCAGCTCGAGGCTAACTTTCAGCCGCTCTTGAGCAGCCACCCAGCAGTTTTTGACTTCGTCGTGCTGCTTCTGCGCGGCGCTCAGCTGCTGCTCAGTCAGCCGTTGCCGCGCGCTCGCCGCCTGTTCCTGCGACTCGGCCAGCGCCCGCCTCGCCTCGCTCAGCTGCTCGCAACTCTCAGCCAGCCGCTGCTGGGCTTCAGCCGAGCCCCGCTCGGCTTCGGCGGCGCTCTTCTGCAGTTGCAGTTGCAGTTCTTGCAGTTCAGTCACCTGGCGGCGAGCTTCGGCCAGCTGGCGCTCGGTCTCGGTCAGCGGCGGCCCCTTCGGCTGGCCGCCAGTCGTCTCACTGTCGACCTCGCCCGCCTGAGCGGCACAGCCCCATTTTCGCATCAGCTGGCGATATATCCTCTGCTGTCGCACCTTGCGCAACCACAACAAATCACTGCTCAGCGTCATCTGCCGGCCAGATCAGGTCATGTCATGTCACGCCGTCGTGTCACGTCCAGCTATGCTGCGTCTGGCCGGGTCGGATCGCACGAATTGATGCCAGGCCGGGTCGGTTCACAGTCGGCTTACGCTTAGGACACACACTGAAGCAGAGAAGCCACTGAAGCAGAGAAGTCTGGGTCTGGGGCCGGCCGGGAGCAGGTTCGTGCACCGGTCGAATAACGTGATGAAGACGTGGAGGAGACAAACTACGAACGACCTAGCAATGCAGTAGCACAAAACAATAATGCCATCTGAATGTCAGATAGCGTACAATGCAAGCAATGCAAGCAATGCAATAACGCCATCTGTATGCCAGATGGAAGTGTAAACAATAATAAAACAATAATACCTACAATTCGTAGATATTATTGTTTTAAGACTACACCGACCAACTACTATTTCAAAGGCTCACCATCTCTGTCGAAAGTTGGTTGACTTGGAGCTGCAGTTTTTTCAGCTCTGCGTCCCGTTCGACCGGTAGGAGACCGGATGATGGACCAGTCCCACTGGAAGAGCTCTGCGGTACCGGACACAGACCGGCCGCCCAGACGCCGTCGCCGTCGCCGCCGCTACCGGCGCGCACGTCGGGCTCCGAGCACGAGGCGAACCCGTCGCTGTCGTCGTTGGCCGGCGGGCCGGCGTCGCCGCTGCACTGCCGCTCCGCGCTCGGCCCGACTCCGCCCCCGGCCAGCTCGCCCGTGTTGGGGTCAGGGTCAGGGTCGGGGTCCGCGCTCGGCCCGACCCCGCCCCCGGCCAGCTCGCCCGTGTTGGGGTCAGGGTCAGGGTCGGGGTCCGCGCTCGGCCCGACCCCGCCCCCGGCCAGCTCGCCCGTGTTGGGGTCAGGGTCAGGGTCGGGGTCCGCGCTCGGCCCGACCCCGCCCCCGGCCAGCTCGCCCGTGTTGGGGTCAGGGTCAGGGTCCGGGTCCGCGCTCGGCCCGACCCCGCCCTCGGCCAGCTCGCCCGTGTTTGGGTCTGAGTCAGGGTCGGGGTCCGCGCTCGGCCCGACCCCGCCCCCGGCCAGCTCGCCCGTGTTTGGGTCTGAGTCAGGGTCGGGGTCCGCGCTCGGCCCGACCCCGCCCCCGGCCAGCTCGCCCGTGTTTGGGTCTGAGTCAGGCTCAGGGTCCGCGCCACGACCGACCTCATCCTTGATCAGCTTTCCCGTGTTGGGTTGGGGGTCGGGGTCCGCACCACCCCCGACCTCGCCCCCAGTTAGCTCGCCCGTATTTGGGTCGGGGTCGGGGTCTGCGCCACGGCCGACCTCGCCCCCGGCCAGCTCGCCCATACTGGGGTCGGGGTCGGGGTCGGGGTCCGCGCCACGGTCGACCTCATCCTCGATCAGCTCGCCCGTGTTGGGGTCGAACTGGAACGCCTCGAGCGACTCGAACGACGAGCCGGCAGTTGCGCTGCCCCATGGGGTCGTGTCATCCGTCTCCACCGTCTCGGTGTGCGGCTGGCCGCCTGCCTGTGCCTGCGCCCGGTCCGGTCCGGTCACGGCCGGCCGCGCCGCCGGGCCGGCCGACTCGGCTGGCTCCGTCGCGGTCGGCAGCGGCTCCGTCGCGGCCGGCAGCGGCTCCGTCACGGCCGGCAGCGGCTCCGTCACGGCCGGCAGCGGCTCCGTCACGGCCGGCAGCGGCTCCGTCACCGCCGGCAGCGGCTCCGTCACGGCCGGCAGCGGCTCCGTCACGGCCGGCAGCGGCTCCGTCACCGCCGGCAGCGGCTCCGTCACCGCCGGCAGCGGCTCCGTCACCGCCGGCAGCGGCTCCGTCACCGCCGGCAGCGGCTCCGTCACCGCCGGCAGCGGCTCCGTCACCGCCGGCAGCGGCTCCGTCACCGCCGGCAGCGGCTCCGTCACGGCCGGCAGCGGCTCCGTCACGGCCGGCAGCGGCTCCGTCACCGCCGGCAGCGGCTCCGTCGCGGCTGGCAGCGGCTCCGTCACCGCCGGCAGCGGCTCCGTCACCGCCGGCAGCGGCTCCGTCACCGCCGGCAGCGGCTCCGTCACGGCCGGAAGCGGCTCCGTCACGGCCGGCAGCGGCTCCGTCGCGGCTGGCAGCAGCTCCGTCACGGCCGAGCCCACCATCGCCTCGGCCAGACCCACGTCCAACTCGCAGCACAGCAGTCCGTCCAGCTGGTAGAAGCGCGGCACGCTGTAGGCACAGGCACGGTCAGGTCACGCCACCGGATCACACGTGTCTCTGTAGTCACGGGCACAGTCAGATCCCGCCACCGGATCACACGTGTCTCTGTAGTCACGAGCAGTCGGGTCCCGCCACCGGATCACACGTGTCTCTGTAGTCACGGGCACAGTCAGGTCCCGCCACCGGGTCACACGTGTCTCTGTAGTCACGAGCAGTCAGGTCCCGCCACCGGATCACACGTGTCTCTGTAGTCACGGGCACAGTCAGGTCCCGCCATCTGATCACACGTGTCTCTGTAGTCACGGGCACAGTCAGGTCCCGCCACCGGATCACACGTGTCTCTGTAGTCACGAGCACAGTCAGGTCCCGCCACCGGATCACACGTGTCTCTGTAGTCATGGGCACAGTCAGGTCCCGCCACCGGATCACACGTGTCTCTGTAGTCACGGGCACAGTCAGGTCCCGCCACCGGATCACACGTGTCTCTGTAGTCACGGGCACAGTCAGGTCCCGCCACCGGATCACACGTGTCTCTGTAGTCACGAGCACAGTCAGGTCCCGCCACCGGATCACACGTGTCTCTGTAGTCATGGGCACAGTCAGGTCCCGCCACCGGATCACACGTGTCTCTGTAGTCACGGGCACAGTCAGGTCCCGCCACCGGATCACACGTGTCTCTGTAGTCACGGGCACAGTCAGGTCCCGTCACCGGATCACACGTGTCTCTGTAGTCACGAGCAGTCGGGTCCCGCCACCGGATCACACGTGTCTCTGTAGTCACGGGCACAGTCGGGTCCCGCCACCGGATCACACGTGTCTCTGTAGTCACGGGCATAGTCGGGTCCCGCCACCGGATCACACGTGTCTCTGTAGTCGCGGGCACAGTCGGGTCCCGCCACCGGATCACACGTGTCTCTGTAGTCACGGGCACAGTCAGGTCCCGCCACCGGATCACACGTGTCTCTGTAGTCGCGGGCATAGTCAGATCCCGCCACCGGATCACACGTGTCTCTGTAGTCACGGGCACAGTCAGGTCCCGCCACCGGGTCACACGTGTCTCTGTAGTCACGGGCACAGTCAGGTCCCGCCACCGGGTCACACGTGTCTCTGTAGTCACGAGCAGTCAGGTCCCGCCACCGGATCACACGTGTCTCTGTAGTCACGGGCACAGTCAGGTCCCGCCACCGGATCACACGTGTCTCTGTAGTCACGGGCACAGTCAGATCCCGCCACCGGATCACACGTGTCTCTGTAGTCACGGGCACAGTCAGGTCCCGCCACCGGGTCACACGTGTCTCTGTAGTCACGGGCACAGTCAGGTCCCGCCACCGGGTCACACGTGTCTCTGTAGTCACGAGCAGTCAGGTCCCGCCACCGGATCACACGTGTCTCTGTAGTCACGGGCACAGTCAGTTCCCGCCACCGGATCACACGTGTCTCTGTAGTCACGGGCACAGTCGGGTCCCGCCACCGGATCACACGTGTCTCTGTAGTCGCGGACACAGTCGGGTCCCGCCACCGGATCACACGTGTCTCTGTAGTCACGGGCACAGTCAGGTCCCGCCACCGGATCACACGTGTCTCTGTAGCCACGGGCAGTCGGGTCCCGCCACCGGATCACACGTGCCTCTGTAGTCACGGGCACAGTCGGGTCCCGCCACCGGATCACACGTGTCTCTGTAGTCACGGGCACAGTCAGATCCCGCCACCGGATCACACGTGACTCTGTAGTCACGGGCACAGTCAGATCCCGCCACCGGATCACACGTGAATCTGTAGTCACGGGCACAGTCAGGTCCCGCCACCGGGTCACACGTGTCTCTGTAGTCACGGGCACAGTCAGATCCCGCCACCGGATCACACGTGTCTCTGTAGTCACGGGCACAGTCGGGTCCCGCCACCGGATCACACGTGCCTCTGTAGTCACGGGCACAGTCAGATCCCGCCACCGGATCACACGTGTCTCTGTAGTCGCGGGCACAGTCAGATCCCGCCACCGGATCACACGTGCCTCTGTAGTCACGGGCACAGTCAGGTCACGCCACCGGATCACACGTGTCTCTGTAGTCGCGGGCACAGTCAGGTCCCGCCACCGGATCACACGTGTCTCTGTAGTCACGGGCAACAGCGACGGTGGTGGAGACAGCGATGTGACGGCGACGGGGACGAGGAGCGAGAACGGTGGATGCGAACATAGGTTGGCAGAGCCATGGGGACCGGAAGCACTGCTAGCAGAGGCGAGTTGGCCAGGTTGACGAGCTAAGTCACGCGCTATCGTGATCGACAGCGAGATTCCGAAATCGAAAGGGGCAAGCCACTTGATAATCATGACCGGTCCGCACTTACTATATGAATAGTGACGGGCTGCGGTGACGACAAAAATAAGGTTTTCTGAAAGATTTCTGAACTTTGGATATTATATTTCAATACAAAATTCAGAACATGAAGTGCATTTTGTGAGAGAGTGCTCACTGCGTATCAAATCAATAGACAGAAGTGACCCGTCACACTGTTGGCAAACGCTCAAGGTAGCTTGTAAAATATTTGTTCTAAAATTATGCAATATAAGTGAGGTATCATTCCTGGTATATTATTGTCCGGTGCTTAACACCAGCCCATGGCGCCCGTCACTGGACGAGCTATGGCAATTGCTAGAGGCGCAAGGAAGCCGAATATTCGTGTGGATCAGTCAGAGGCGCTAAGGCGCTCCAAAAGCGCAGGATCGGGTTCCTGCGGAACTCCTTTCAGATCTTCATTAATTGTGGAGTAGGCACCACCAACGTACACATGAAAGGAACGATTCCGCCTAAAATTCGCAAATACGTTGTAAATACGTCCTAGAATAAAATACATTTTAAAAAACGTTCATACGATTGGGATGATGCCACCCTATATCACACTTCTTCTCAATGCCGAACAAAATTGCAAAACTCATGCACTGTTCATGAATAAAAACCTCGCGCACAGCAGTGTCCAATATTACGAGATGATCAGTGCTCTGGTGCATCGTAGACATATTGGGCATCTACAATAATTGAGTTCGTCAGGAGATACCAAGTCGAGCGTTTTATCATTGTTCTTCAATAACCGACAGACCCGATGCAAGGGAGATGACCCTGTAGTTTTAATCACATCGAATGCTGTATTTCGACGATTTCGCATCGTCGAACATGTGCAATTCTGACCCAACAACAATCCATCTATCACAACACTATCGACGGTGTCAGGATAATAGATGTCCTCCCGCGGAGCGCCGACCTCAATACTTTCGTCCTCGAGTAGATCTTCTGAAAAATCCAGTCCTGAGAGTAGATCTTGTGAACATTTCCCTCATCCGAGTAGATCTTCTGAACACTTCCAGCTATCAGTAGATCTTCTGAACATTTCCAGCCGTCAGTAGATCTTCTGAACATTTGCATTGGGGAGTAGATCTTGTGGAAACACATCCTCTGAAAGTAGATCTTGTGAATGCTTTCGTCCTCAAGTAGATCTTCTGTCCAGTCCCGAGAGTAGATCTTGTGAAAATAGATCTTCTGAAAGTAGATTTTCTCAACGTAGATCTCCTGAAAGTAGATCTTATGAGCTTCCCACGTCGATATAGGGTGCACATCAGGATAATAGATGTCCTCCCACAGAGCGCCAACCTCCACGGCCGCTAGAGGGGGCGCCAAACCATTCCTCATCCTCGGGCGGTGGCGTCGTGCTATGGACGACCAGTTGTTGCGGTCGCACCGGGCAAGGCCAGACCCTACACGCACAGGGTGTCGCGTTTTGTGCCAATCGGCAGGATGTCCGAGTCGCACTCCTTCACTCGTCATCGTTGTATTTCCTCGAGTAGAGGACATCCTCGGCGAGCATCCTGCGCGTCTTCGCCTGTCTGCGACAGCGTATATATATATTGATGTCGAGCTCATTAAAGTGATGAGAGAGCGATATGTAGTGAAGTGTGGCGTGGTTCAACTGATCCGGCCTCCGTCTTGATCAGGATCACGACGGCCTGGAGCCAGCCGTCAGGGTAATCATCACCAGTCCATACCAGGTGAAATAAATTTGGAATCGCACAAAGTAGACGATGACGCAAATGCCTCCGCATGTCATTGCAAATAAGATCAGAACCAGGCGCAACACTTTGGAGAGTTGTGAAAGCTGCTCGAAGTTCCCTGCGAGTAAAAGCAACGTAGTAAGCTGTATTAGAGGAAGTGAGCAAAGAATCGGGCTCGCGCTTTTCGCGTCCCCAATGCCGTATAAATATGGCTCGAGGTCCTGGCAGCCATCAAGCCATTCTTGCGCGCGTTTCGAAAAAAACTTGTGCGACTTCAAAGTGGTCTGTAGCTTGTCCATTGGAACCTAAAACAGGCACTGGTGTGGTCTGGCTCCTATCATTAAACCGACGGATGTGACGGGTCGCGTCTCTGTCAGTGTACCTATTAACCCATCTCGTCTCGGGGGGTCTTTAACCGCCCCCCCCCCACCATCAGGTTTTTTGGCTGATATTGAACGAACAGCGCGTGGGAGCGCGCCAAAATTTGGCATACCCTTTCCCACATCAATTTGGCACGCCGTTTCAAAATTTTGAAGCCAGGTCATCTTGGGACGAGTTAGTCAAGGTCAAGCGAGGTCATCTCCAAAAAAGTTAAACCAGTCGTCACGCTTTAATGGATAGATATTTAAAGGAAATTTTCAGCGTTTCCTTATTTTTAGGGATGCAACAAAACGTAGGAGGAATTTTTTTTAAATAATGTTTTTGACTACATATATATTTTGCATATTTGGCTATTGCAGTTCAAATCGAAGATTTGGGTTAAAGTAAGCATTTTTTATTAGGGCAAGTTGACTTCCAACAACGTTTCTCGGTCTGCTCTACCCATTAGAAAAGGAAAATTAAAGAAAACCTGAAAACGTGAAATGTTTGAAATTTTGAGAAAAAAATTGAGGTGGGGCCAACAAACTGTATGGCCCTGGTCGATTTCGCTGTCCTCGTCTGATTCCAATTTTTTCTTGAAACATCCCAAAAATGAACTCCCCAGGGCCACAAACATAATGTAAGTCGTGAAAAGTCGTGAAAATCTATCCTCCCAGTGGCGTCACTTTTATGGTGAAATTGTTTTTGATGGTGGATCCGGACTCTACTCGTTGAGCGCTTTCCGATGACACCTATTTCATTTCGTGCGACGCTTAGTTTGTATTTTAGAGGGGGTATTATCTCCCCCTCCCCATCCCCCCCCCCAGAGACGGGGTGAGGATCTGACCGGAGAGACGGCGCGGGTTAATGCTGGTAATATAGCTTTGCCAGGAGCGCTTGTAGTCTTGGATAATTCGCTTTTGCCCTTGCCTTAGCTTGTTAAAATTGATGAGATCTCTGTCGCGTATGAACTATCGAAACATCCGAATACCTTTTGCATTGCTTTGTGGCAATCTTAGCCACACCTCCAAGTGTGTATAGGACACGTTGTTAGGGACACCATAAATTAAGGTGGATATCTTCTCTCGTTGGGGGAGGACGGAGGAAATGGCCTTTGACCTGACATGCAAGATCGTCTAGCGAGCCACACGCGAAAATTTTTCAATACTAATTACAAAATCCGGCTGCAAGACGCATTTCCACATTTTCCGTCCAACGCTCACTTTAGAATCACAGGGTGGTAGACTCTTCCCGGATGAGCAATCCGCACGCGTGAGCATAGCGATCGTGCTCCCTTGCAGGCATGAACAACGTACACCCTAACGAGAGTCCGTTCAACGCGAACGATCACCGGAACCATCAAGTCATCACAGAAACCATCGCCTCGGTTAGCGAGAGCTCGGTACGGCCCAAACACGGATATGTATCGCACGAACTAGCATCCCATGGACATCACGGGCAGCACCAGTGTGGGATATTGAGGCACCCACCGGAGCAGGAAGTCTTCGAGACCACCGTGATTGGCGATCAGCTGCTGGCAGTGGCCCGACAGCTGACTGGTGATCGTCAGAATGCCGGAGTCAGTCGCGGCAGTCGGACCGCACTCCTTCAGGTAGTCGTAGAGGTACCTGAGGGTCACACCGGTCACGGTGGTGCTACAGGACCCAAGGATCGCATACGTCAGAGATGGGGCGACAGAAACTCGACGTGACGCTAATCAGAGGTGGTGGTAAACCTTGGCGCAAGTACAACGCCCACACGATCCCGCCACAAAATGATGTGCACGCAATGGCACAGGACATTCTTAATCGTCATCCTTCAAAATCAAATAATACGTGCGAACAAAACAATGCGATTGCAGTCATGCCACCTGCACCCCCGCCAAATTCCCCCGCAGCGGTCGCCGTGTGGCTCACTGGTAGGCGCTCTCTGTCATGGCGTGCTCATCTTCACTGGCGGACTGGTCGCGCGGCACGCTCGCCGGCCGTACAGACTGCCGACGGATCACGTCATCAGTGCCGACAACCGACACAACACAACACCGGCAGCGGTCTCACGTCAGGGTACACCACATAGTCTACCGGGAGATGTTCCACGTCAGGGTACACCACATAGTCTACCGGGAGAGGTCTCACGTCAGGGTACACGACATAGTCTACCGGGAGAGGTCTCGCGTTAGGGTACACCACATAGTCTACCGGGAGATGTTCCACGTCAGGGTACACCACATGGTCTATCGGGAGAGGTTTCACATCAGGGTACATCACATAGTCTATCGGGCGAGGTTTCACATCAGGGTACACCACATAGTCTACCGGGAGAGGTCTCACGTCAGGGTACATCACATAGTCTACCGGGCGAGGTCTCACGTCAGGGTACACGACATAGTCTACCGGGAGATGTTTCACATCGGGGTACACCACATAGTCTACCGGGAGATGTTCCACGTCAGGGTACACCACATAGTCTACCGGGAGATGTTTCACGTTAGGGTACACCACATAGTCTACCGGGAGATGTTCCACGTTAGGGTACACCACATAGTCTACCGGGAGATGTCTCACGTCAGGGTACACCACATAGTCTACCGGGAGATGTCTCACGTCAGGGTACACCACATAGTCTACCGGGCGAGGTTTCACGTCAGAGTACACCACATAGTCTATCTGGAGAGGTCTCACGTCAGCGTACACCACATAGTCTATCGGGAGAGGTTTCACATCAGGGTACACCACATAGTCTACCGGGCGAGGTCTCACGTCAGGGTACACGACATAGTCTACCGGGAGATGTCTCACGTCAGGGTACACCACATAGTCTACCGGGAGATGTCTCACGTCAGCGTACACCACATAGTCTACCGGGCGAGGTCTCACGTCAGGGTACACGACATAGTCTACCGGGAGAGGTCTCACGTCAGGGTACACCACATAGTCTACCGGGAGATGTTTCACATCGGGGTACACCACATAGTCTACCGGGAGATGTTCCACGTTAGGGTACACCACATAGTCTACCGGGAGAGGTCTCACGTCAGGGTACACCACATGGTCTACCGGGAGAGGTCTCACGTCAGGGTACACCACATAGTCTACCGGGAGAGGTCTCACATCAGGGTACACCACATAGTCTACCGGGAGATGTCTCACGTCAGGGTACACCACATAGTCTATCGGGAGATGTCTCACATCAGGGTACACCACATGGTCTACCGGGAGAGGTCTCACATCAGGGTACACCACATAGTCTACCGGGAGATGTCTCACGTCAGGGTACACCACATAGTCTACCGGGAGATGTCTCACGTCAGGGTACACCACATAGTCTACCGGGAGAAGTCTCACGTCAGGGTACACCACATGGTCTCCCGGGAGATGTTCCACGTCAGGGTACACCACATAGTCTACCGGGAGATGTCTCACGTCAGGGTACACCACATAGTCTACCGGGAGATGTTCCACGTTAGGGTACACCACATAGTCTACCGGGAGATGTCTCACGTCAGGGTACACCACATAGTCTACCGGGAGATGTCTCACGTCAGGGTACACCACATAGTCTACCGGGAGAGGTCTCACGTCAGCGTACACCACATAGTCTACCGGGAGATGTCTCACGTCAGGGTACACCACATAGTCTACCGGGAGATGTTCCACGTCAGGGTACACCACATGGTCTACCGGGAGATGTCTCACGTCAGAGTACACCACATAGTCTATCTGGAGAGGTCTCACGTCAGCGTACACCACATAGTCTACCGGGAGATGTCTCACGTCAGGGTACACCACATAGTCTACCGGGAGATGTTCCACGTCAGGGTACACCACATGGTCTACCGGGAGAGGTCTCACGTCAGGGTACACGACATAGTCTACCGGGAGAGGTCTCGCGTTAGGGTACACCACATAGTCTACCGGGCGAGGTTTCACGTCAGGGTACACCACATAGTCTACCGGGCGAGGTTTCACATCAGGGTACACCACATAGTCTACCGGGAGATGTCTCACGTCGGGGTACACCACATAGTCTACCGGGAGATGTTCCACGTCAGGGTACACCACATAGTCTACCGGGAGAAGTCTCACGTCAGGGTACACCACATGGTCTACCGGGAGAGGTCTCACGTCAGGGTACACGACATAGTCTACCGGGAGAGGTCTCACGTCAGGGTACACCACATAGTCTACCGGGAGAGGTCTCACATCAGGGTACACCACATAGTCTACCGGGAGATGCTCCACGTCAGGGTGGTCACACAACAGCGGCAGCGGTACCACATCGGGACACACCACATAGTCTACCGGGAGAGGTCTAACGTCAGGGTAAACCATCATGAGGGTCCCAAGTTAGGGTAGTCACACACTACAAGGAATGGTCCCACGTCAGGATACACCACGTAGTCCACCGGGAGAGGTCCCACGTCAGGATACACCACATGGTCTACTGGGAGAGATATCATGTCAAGGTAATCATACATCACAGGAAGCGGTCCCCGTCTGTTTGTTTGTTTGTTTATTGGTTGGTTCACGACACACTTTATGCACATTCACGGCTAATGGCGCCGCCCACACTGTTTCGCCGGTGGGCCCTGGGATTGGGAAATGTCCTGAGTGGCGCTAGAGTCGAACCCGGGACCTTTGGTACCCATAGCCCGACACCTTAACCACTCGGCCATCGCGGTCCCCCGTCAGGAAACACCACATACCCCGCAGGTCCCACGTGAGGGTAATTATACACTGCCGGGAGCGGTCCCACGTCAGGATACACCATATTTCACCAAGGGAGGTCCCACGTCACGGTGGTAGTCATACACCGTCACGACACGTCATGACAGTCGAGAGAGGTCCCACGTCGGGATACACCACATACTCTGCCAGGAAGCCCCACGTGAGGGTAGTCATACACCGCCAGGGGCGGTCCCACGTCAGGGTACACCACATAGTCCATCGGGAGAGGTCCCACGTGAAGGTAATCATACACCGCCGGGAGAGGTCCCATGTGAAGGTAATCATACACCATCGGGAGAGGTCCCACGTGAAGGCAATCATACACCATCGGGAGAGGTCCCACGTGAAGGTAATCATACACCATCGGGAGATGTCCCACGTGAAGGTAATCATACACCGCCGGTAGAGGTCCCACGTGAGGCTAGTCGGTTGATTGATTATTTGGGTTTAAGGGCGCGCCGACTACTAGGTCATTTAGCGCCCATACGTGAGGCTAGTCATACACTAAAACCATTAATAGTCTAATACATGTGCGACCTAAGCTAAACAACATATAACATCCAAACCGCATTTCTGGGTGAATGGCAAATGAAGGATTGCTATATGACTGTATGAGCTACTTTTTATCCTGGATGTTTGTTTAAAAAATCAATAATGAACATGGCTGTATTCAGCAAAAAGGGGCACAGTAGTGTGTACGTTACGCGTCAATATTGTTGTCCAAGCAGCATCAGAATAAAGGTATGACGCCAGGTACTTCAACATTTTTGTTCTTGTAAATATAATGTGAATGAACTTCTTTTTAAACATCCATGTCTTGCGCGACCCATAACTTTACCATGTAATAAAATATGTGCCGGGTGAAAATAAGTTCAGTCAATAACTGGCAAAACCTTGCAGAGCTTGTTTTGCCTTGGAGCTTGCAGCTTGCTGCAGAAAAGTACTTTCCATCAAACTACGTGAAAGAAGCTGTCATGACAGTCCCCTGCTTCACATGTTGGCAACATTTCAATATATTAATGCAATACTTTCCAGGCATGTGCGCCAGTATGTTTGATTAGCTTATATTTTTCGTCTCTTTTTTTCTACCACAAACGATCACATACAAGGCCGAAAACCTCAGAAACTAGCAGCCTAGGTTCGCGAGAAAAAAACCTTGGGGTTGGAGTTGGAGCTGGAATTCCTCGTGATCTCCGGGTTTCATTCTGATGCTACTTTGGGTTGTTGGAATATGGAGTGTTCTGCTTCACAATTTTTTTTAACAAAAAGGAGTGCACTGAACTCGATACGGTACTTGCATATGTGCAGAAAAATGACACCGTGAACATCTACCTACACCACCTACACCACCTACACCATGGCGGAACAGGTGCTGTCCAGCAAAGGCATCTGAAGTCCAGCCGACTACCTAAAATAACGCCGGCCCAAGTATGCTATTTCTTGTTGAAAACCCTGTTCGACTGGGTCACCTGGTTGCAGAACCATTAGCAACGAAGCAACCGAGCTGAGTTGTTCAAGTTGGAAAGGTCACGCCACTTACGCAAATTTGGCCCAGTCTTCCACACGACTTGCAACATCACATATTCACAACACGCAGATGAGACAGCGGGAGGTCGTCCCACAAAGGCAGGCAGACAGAAGGACAGCCACTACAGCCACCTTACCGTACCGGGAATAGCAGCGCGACTGTACACAGAATCTGCCACCACAGCCACCTTACCGTAGCGGGAATAGCAGCGCGACTGTACACAGAATCTGCCACCACAGCCACCTTACCGTAGCGGGAATAGCAGCGCGACTGTACACAGAATCTGCCACCACAGCCACCTTACCGTAGCGGGAATAGCAGCGCGACTGTACACAGAATCTGCCACTACAGCCACCGTGCCGTAGCGGGAATAGCAGCGCGACTGTACACAGAATCTGCCACCACAGCCACCTAACCGTACCCGCCACCACAGCCACCTTACCGTAGCGGGAATAGCAGCGCGACTGTACACAGAATCCGCCACCACAGCCACCTTACCGTAGCGGGAATAGCAGCGCGACTGTACACAGAATCTGCCACCACAGCCACCTTACCGTACCCGCCACCACAGCCACCTTACCGTAGCGGGAATAGCAGCGCGACTGTACACAGAATCTGCCACCACAGCCACCTTACCGTAGCGGGAATAGCAGCGCGACTGTACACATAATCTGCCACCACAGCCACCTTACCGTACCCGCCGCCACAGCCACCTTACCGTACCCGCCACCACAGCCACCTTACCGTGGCGGGAATAGCAGCGCGACTGTACACATAATCTGCCACCACAGCCACCTTACCGTACCCGCCACCACAGCCACCTTACCGTAGCGGGAATAGCAGCGCGACTGTACACAGAATCTGCCACCACAGCCACCTTACCGTAGCGGGAATAGCAGCGCGACTGTACACATAATCTGCCACCACAGCCACCTTATCGTAGCGGGAATAGCAGCGCGACTGTACACATAATCTGCCACCACAGCCACCTTACCGTACCCGCCACCACAGCCACCTTACCGTACCGGGAATAGCAGCGCGACTGTACACAGAATCTGCCACCACAGCCACCTTACCGTGGCGGGAATAGCAGCGCGACTGTACACAGAATCTGCCACCACAGCCACCTTACCGTGTCGGGAACAGCAGCGCGACTGTACACATAATCTGCCACCACAGCCACCTTACCGTACCGGGAATAGCAGCGCGACTGTACACAGAATCTGCCACCACAGCCACCTTACCGTACCCGCCACCACAGCCACCTTACCGTGTCGGGGATGAGAGTGCGAGTGCTGAATTGCAGTATACGCAGCTCATCCAAGCTTTGCAGGCGCTCGGCCAGGTCGACCCTTAAAGATAAAATTTAACTTCCGTAAAAAGACAGCGTCACAACAGCAGAGCGTACATCCTCACAGCAGAAGAACGCAACTGATCACAACACGATGTCAAGTCGACGAGACACAGCGACAGAGGTTACCAGAACACGATGCCAGATTACCATAACATAGAAACATGCATTGTCACAACAGGATAGTTACTGAGTCACTTAGCCGACAATCACTGCACAGATTGAAATGAAATGTCAACAATCTTCACTGCAGGTTGTGCTACAGTGAGCAGACTAATAGAAATTGTCAACAGTCCTCACCGCAAGTGGCGTTGTAGCGAACAGGCAAGGGCTGGAAGCCGACTGCTCCAATTTGGCAGGAACTGGGATAATCCCGGGAAAGGAGGGCTAAATGCTGCCACCATGCTGATACTAATTCAGCCCAGAATCGCAAAAACATCCTTGCCCTGGATGTTTGTCGTCCATAACAATATCCCTTCCAAGGCATCATCATTCGCTTTTTCCTAAAGGAAGGTTGAATAGCTCTGTTTCATAATGAAGTGTGCAGTCATTACTCGATGATAAAATGGCCAGCTTTAGTCATTGAAAAGCGAGCTTGCCATTCCCATAATAGAAATCGGTATAGTCCTGTAAGAAAGATAATGCCACACCTCATTTTCTCGACTTACTCTTTCCACGTACTATTAACGATTTCGCTATTCGCCAATTACAAACAAAACTAAGTACCTCAAAGTTCCGAAGCGCGAAAACGTTCGGAAAGGTTTAAAAAGCACACGTCACTGCTCGGCAGAAGTTCAAGCACTACGCTGTGTTCTCCGGATCCGGCAACTAAACAAGAAGCCCGCCGTGCGCCAGTCACAGTGCCAGTAGCGCGGGAGGCGCCGGCCAGCTGTCAGGCACGAGCGCGCCGTCGCGACGGCGGCGCCACTCACTCGTCGGTGGCGTAGATCACGTCCACCGGAGGGCCGGTGCAGACCGTCTCGTCGGCAGGCTGGTCCCAGAACTGCAGATCCGCAGGACGACGACGCTGAGACGCGCCCCTCTTCTTCTTCTTGGCCTTCTTTGCCGCAGGTGCCTAGGCCGAGATCGCATCAGGTCAGATTAGGGTGGTGGACGTCGTTGTCGAAGTGCAAAATTCGTCTGGGGTACTTCAGAGTAAGCATAAAAATACACAAAACTCACCCCGATCGTCAACTTCATATCAAAAACACACGTGTGCAAAAAAAATAATCCACAGAAAAGGGATGTGTTGTAAGAGAAAAATTGCATATTGGCAATATGCCCAATGGAACATATATTTTTAGTTTATCAAATTTGACAAACATATTGCACAAAAATTCAGAATCCAGGAATGGCAGCAGCATTTCTAATGAAATTCGCTGTGAAATGGCGAAAGTCGGTTTTTATCTGTTTCAAATTTGTTTCTAGTTTGTACATCCTTCATTTCGGTTAAAAGTCGTGGGAGGTGAAATCAGTATGCCGTAAATCGCGTTCGTCCCATAATGAGCAAGACTCCTGGCCACAAACTGTAGAATTGCTGTCCAAACAGCTACGGAACTTTCAAGTTGATACCGCTGCGCGTTATACAGTTGTTAAGGAAAACACATAGGGCGGAGTTTCTGCACCCCTTCCCCCGGTAGGAAGAGGGTTAGGCAGCATACGCCCTCTAATCAGCAACATTTTCAGTTGTGAAGCAAACTGTCAGTTGTTGCATTAGCTTAAATTAACCATTAATTTATTGAATTTTTACACAGCACAAGTCTTGTATATTTGTGTAAGGTAACCGTATAATCGTTAAGTACAATTGTGCAGCATTGCATAATCGTTAGGTACAATTGCGGATCAGCAAATAGCGACTATATAAATGAGGTTGGTGGTGGTGTAATGCGAAATAAGACGTTCAACGTAGGATAAACTAGGATGAGACCAAGACAAAAAAAGTTGTATTCTACTTTCAGAGGCGAAGACCAAAAACAAAACGTTTCGAGCTGTACAAAAGGGCCCGTAATGTCATAGGAATATCGATCGACTTACCTTTCTATGGGAAGCAATGCTTGCAATGTCTCATTTACTTGCCTTGCTACCCGCGATTATCGTTTATTTGCTTATTGGTTGGTTCACGACACACTTTATGCACATTCACGGCTAATGGCGCCGCCCACACTGTTTCGCCGGTGGGCCGCGGGATTGGGAAATGTTCTGAGTGGCGTTAGAGTCGAACCCGGGACCTTTATTACCCATAGCCCGCAATCGTTCATCATGAGAGGCACAGCACAGTCGTCAGCAGCACTACCACACGTCACTTCACCTCAGCGAACACTCTTTCACGTCCCACACGTCACATCTCGTCAGCAGCACTACCACACGTCACTTCACCTCAGCGGACTCTCTTTCACGTCCCACACGTCACATATCGTCAGCAGCACTACCACACGTCACTTCACCTCAGCGGACACTCTTTCACGTCCCACACGTCACATATCGTCAGCGACAGTATCTTACGTTTTACGCGTCACATCTCGTCAGCGACAGTATCTTACGTTTCACGCGTCACATCTCGTCAGCGACAGCATCTTACGTTTTACGCGTCACATCTCGTCAGCGACAGTACCTTACGTTTCACCTTTCTTCCTTTAGCGTCTTACGTTTACGCGTCACATCTCGTCAGCGACAGTACCTTACGTTTCACGCGTCACATATCGTCAGTGACAATATCCCACGTCTCATGCGTCACATCTCGCCATTCGACTCACCTCATCGACGTCCCGGCGCAGTACGGTCATCTCGCGCAGGTCAGGAGCCACGTCGGCAGTCGGTGGCGGCGCGGCCTGGTCGCGGGCGGTCGGCGGTGTCACCTCCCGCTCAGCTTTCGAATCTCGCTCGGATCTCTGCATCACGCACAAACATCGCGCTCAGTGGCAACCAGTCGGGCGACGACCCCAGCGGCTCTCATTCAGGCATGCGTAAAGTGCAAACATGCCCAGCACAATGCAAACCGACCATGCAATGTATTTCGGAGGCGTGCAGTCTTCAACTGGTGATAGTTGTCTGTTTATTGTTTATTGGGTGGTTCACGACGCACTTTATGCACATTCACGGCTAATGGCGCCGCCCACACTGTTTCGCCGGTGAGCCGCGGGATTGGGAAATGTCCTGAGCGGTGCTAATGTCGAACCCGGGACCTTTGGTACCCATAGCCCGACACCTTAACCACTCGGCCATCCCCGCCCTCTGGCGATAGTTGTCAGTGACGAAACAAAAATTACCGCAAAGCGCAACGTTGGGTAGGCATCACTCGGTGGTGCCCAGGCTCCAGTGTTTCACGTAATGTTCTAAATGTACCAAAACAGTGTTTCACGTGATATTCTAAATGTACCAAAACAGTGTTTCACGTGATGTTCTAAATGTACCAAAACGGTGTTTCACGTGATGTTCTAAATGTACCAAAACGGTGTTTCACGTGATGTTCTAAATGTACCAAAACAGTGTTTCACGTGATGTTCTAAATGTACCAAAACAGTGTTTCCCAATGTCTTTCACCATGTCAACTGAAGTGCATGACTCGGAAGAACAGGTGCTGAATGGTGATCAGAGGCGGATTCACAGGTTGGTTATTGGTTTTACGACGCATTGACCGTTGAATCACCCAACGTCGCCTATCTCTCACGCCGATTAGTCGCGGGCGAAGAGTAGCGACAGGTGAGACTCGAACCCACAACCTTCCGATTGTGAGACGAGCAACTTACCCCTAGACTATTCGTCCCCGAGGCGGTTTCACAGAACCAATCGGGAGGAGCCAGCTGTCGCATCACGAGGTGACCAAAAATGGTCTACCAAGCGGGCACCCAAGGAGCCTGGTGCCGCTGGTGCAGTGATAAATTATTCATGAAATAGGGTGGAATACACCACTTTCTGAACACTCAATCGACATCCTTCTCCAAGAAGCATCGACATTCTGCTCCTTGGAACCTACACCATCAGTTTGAAGTGCCTGCACCATCAGCTGGAATTTGAGTCTGAGGCATCAAAAGCACCAGAAATGACACTAATTCCATGGGAAATATTGGCATCCCAGTGTGCTCGTTTCGAACCGGCCGAGAGCCACCGGGCACGCCTACCTGCGCCTCAGCATCGGCCGGACCCGGCACGCTGTCCCTACGGCCGTCGTCCGGCTTCCGCAGCTTTCCCACCTGGTGTTTCTTCTGCGCCTGCGCCGCCAGCTTCTTCCGTTGCCTGCGGGGAGTGGTCAGCCCGCGACAGTCGCAGACGGGCACACCACGGTGTGAACGAATAGCTCGTGACTGGCGCAAGCGACTAGCAAACGGTGCGTAATGTGAATGCGTTCGGTTGGCCGACAAGCCGTGGGCACGCACCCGTTAACAGTGGCAACATAGCAGGTACTTGAACTGTAATGCATTGCATTGCAATAATGTCGACACAGACCGTGTATGCAACTACTCCATTACATTTAGAGCGCCCCGAACCAGAGGGATAAAGAGCAAAATAAAAATAACCGCCAGAATGTTTTAATAATCATATCATAAACCATTTATTGCCGAACAGTTATTCACATGAAGAATATAATTTTCTAACTAGATTAATTCATAACGTTATTGAAAAAAAAGATAATTCCCTGATCAGCAGGAGCAATACTAAGATATTGTAAAGGTAGCAAGATGTTGTTCATATTGAAGATGTATTTCATATTTGAAAATGACTCATTCACACATCACGGGAGTTGCTTACTAATCCCCAATCACTTACCTACACTTCTTACGGGACATTCTTGCTGAACAACGAATTAGTTAGGGGGCACATAGTGCAATATAGGGACCTTGAGATCTCGAAAACTAACCGGCCGACCTTTTCTGAAAACCTCCATCGATTTCTCGTCATCTGATTTACATCTGCGCAAACTAAATTCTGAATTGTCACAGGATACTGGGGAAAAAAAAAACGATAAAAAATATCAATTGTATAGGCCCCACTGCTCTATACTTCCAAAGCCTCATATCTTGAACCACTTCACGGCCAACGGAACTATCCTTCAGCTGAAGTGAGTTGGTCTAAAAAAACCAGGAGAGTAAGTCACATTACAACGCAGTAATAAAATATGTATTTATTCATCAGCTATGTTTAGTGGCATCGTTTACATGGCCAATTCGACATCCTACTGTACTCGTTTCGACATCGCACACCTAACGAAAAAAAAAACATTATTCCAACACTACTCAGCTGGACAAAATAAAGCTGGCCGAGTGGTTATAGCGTATGTCATGTAAACGACAAGTCATACAAGCTCACTGCGAGTATGAGATCGCTTGCCTGGGCAATACAAACAGTGCGCTGTAATGTATAATTAACGGCGATCAAATTAACATAAAACTTTAAACTTTTATTAACATTAAATTTGTTTACTTAAAGAAAATGAAAATTAAGTGGACATAACTATGTAGACAAGAGGCGAGCATAACGCATAATAGCATAAAGCATTACGCACGCAAGCATTGCTACAATAACGCGTGGAACGTTTCCATTATCAGGAAACAACGTCGTTCTCAGTAGATATCATCTATTTACTATAAACTACGTTTCAGATCTGATGCATCCCTTCCCTAGCAATTAGTGACCAATCCAGGTACGAGGCTCTGGTAGACAATTTCAGACACCCAAAATTTCGCCTGTGGTTCAGAAGAGTAACTTACTTTGAGAGTTGCTTTTGTGGTTGTTTCTGCTGCTGTCGCTTGAACTCGTCGCTGGCAATGTCATGCTTCTCCAATCCGTTGGAGCTGATGGTGACGATGCGGCAGATGTTGGCGCCGCAGTCGGGCGTGAAGCACGGTGTGTTGAGTATGTCCTGCCGGAAGATGTCTGGTGGAGCCGGGCCACTGACACACAGTCGGGCTCGCGGGCGACAAGTATCGGCATGAGCAGCTCACCCCTCCCCCCCCACACACACATTGTGACTATGCGATTGTTGCTTCATTGAGCGCCGCGACTTTGTAGTGTACCGAATACAAACAGTGAAAGTGGGATTTGACGCTATCGGGATTACTGACGTGTGAAGCAGGCGCTGTATGAAGGACGTCCGATGTGGACGCTGCACGGCCTATGCAGTCAATGTGCCCCCAAACTTCACTAACTAGCTAAATCCGTGCTATTCAGCTCTGACGTAGTCACACAGCCGACCAGCACGCCATGAACAACTTTGCTAACAACAGTAAGCCGCATCAGCATCAAGCCGCCAAAGCAATGCAAGATCGCACCTATCCCGGAAAACCAAATATTTCCACCGCAGCAACACCAGACACAGCTTCTCACGAACATCGTGGCACTCATTTTGCTCATGCAAGCATCAATTTAGCGTCGGCCTTTGCCAGCAATGCGGTCTACACTAACCACACTCGCTTATTGCGGTCGGTAATTTGTCTTGACAAGGTCGGTGGAGTCTATTCTGGTGTGCGGTCCACGCAGTATTTTCCCTGAAGCGTTACATTCCCACTACAAAACTCGAATTCAGATAAATAACCCTGTCCGTTGCCAGGCAAGCACCAGCTTACCGTGTCTGTCTGTTGCTTGTCCCTGCCGAGAACAACTCACCTTATCAGTGGTGCGCTGAGTCTCCGAACCGAACTGCTCCTTCAGCTGACGCCAGCAGACCATGTGAAACTCGAGATAACACTTGGCCAAGCACTGCACCTTCATGAAGCCGGCAAAGTCCAGGTCGCTGTCGGAAGAGGTCAGGTTTGATCAAGTCGAGTCGGGTCAGATTACTAAAGGTCGGCTACGTCACGTATGACATACTCGATTTATAGCGAGTGAATCCATCGGTAGTAACTCCATTGCCTGCTCTCCTGCGGTACATTCGTGTGACGATTGCGCCAGCATGTGGCAGACCGGTGCAGTGCATCCTCCTACCTGTAGTAGATGCTGTGTCGAGTTTGCTGGCGCCGCTCGCCGGGCTTGGCGATGTCGGGCACGCTAACGTGACAAAGGCAAGTCTCGTAGCGACAGAGTGCATCAGGTCGTGGTGCCGGCTGGCACCGGCCGAGCAGTGTGACCACCTCGTGACGCAGTGTGCCCCTCCCGGCGCGCTCCATGTCGGGGATGGTGGCTCCAGTGCCCGGGAACACGGTCATCTCACCGCGAACACCCTGCGCCAGGATGCTCGAGCACGTGCTCAACACGTCACGCGCCTGGTCGAACCTGCCACACACGCACACAGTCACGCTCCACGTGAGCGACGCTTCTTCGCCGTCAACGCCGCCGTGGAGCTTGGCAGCCAGTTCACCCAGGCAGCCTTCTCCCCCGCGTTACGTTACAAAGCGTTTGGCCGCCTAGTCCACGCACCATTCAACTATGTGGTCTGAAGCCGGTTGGTGTGGCTACTTGGGAAACACGCTATCGGCTGCCCCACACGTTGGTCATGTCTCGTCTTGCACGGCGCAAAGTAGCGCTACCACTGACTGGCTGTCATGGCGCACCCACCAATGGAACAATGCGTGCCGCCACCCCAGCGGTCTCCCAGCACTCTTTATCTGTACATTAACCCTCCCAGTATTTCCGGTCGCATCCTCACACCCCGTCTCAGGGGGGGGGGGGGATCGATAGGGATCTCCAAACTAATCTAATCTTCAAACTAAGCGTCGCACGAAAACGAAATAGGTGCCATCGGAAAGCGCTCGACGAGTAGGGCCAGACATCACCCCCAAAATGTTTCCACAAAAAGTCACGCCACTAGGGGGTATAGGTTTTCACGACTCACATCATGTCTGTGGTTCTGGGGAATTCATGTTGAGGGAGATGAGAAAAAAAAATGATTTGGTAATCAGAAAATGAACGCAAAATCGACCAGGACCATACAATTTTTGGCTGCCCAAAAGTCAATTGTATTTTTTCTTCAAAATTGTGAACTTTAAATCCATTAATTTTTATTTTCTAACTTTTCTAATAGGTAGAGAGGACCGAAAAATATTGTTCGAAGCCAACTTCCTCCAACACAAAATGCTTGCTTTAGCCATAATTTTCTATTTTAACTCTAATGGGCAAATATACAAAAGAAATAAGTAGTCAAAACGGGAAGAAATATAAAAAAAAATTCTGGTACGTTTTGTTGCATCCCTAAAGATAAACAAAAGCTCAAAGTTGCGGCAAAATATATTTATCCGTTAAAGCGTGACGACTGGTTTAACTTCCTTTGGAGGTGACCTCACTTGACCTCGACTAACTCGTTGACCCTAGCTGACCTGACCCCAAAATATTTGACACAACATGCCAAATTGATGTGGGAAAAGGTGTGCCAAATTTTGGCGCCCTGTCGCGTGCCGTTCTTTCACTGTCCGCGGAAAACCTTGGGACAAGGGGGGTCGTCAACGACCCCCACCCTCCGAAACGGCGCGGGTTAATACTGATCTGCCCATATTGGCCGACATCTCTAAACACGCGGCATAAAAATGACACTCAGCAACAATACGATTTGATGTGTTACACACCGGCACAAAAACTGCTTTTCTGCCCACCACACGTACCTGGACATGGTTTGTCAGCCACAAGGATATGGACATGGCGTGTCAGCCACACGGACATGGACATGGTTTGTCAGTCACACGGACATGGACATGGCGTGTGTCAGCCACACGGACATGGACATGGCGTGTGTCAGCCACACGGACATGGACATGGTGTATCAGCCACACGGACATGGACATGGTGTGTGTCAGCCACACGGACATGGACATGGTGTATGTCAGCCACACGGACATGGACATGGTGTGTGTCAGCCACACGGACATGGACATGGCGTGTGTTAGCCATATGGACATGGTTTGCCAGCCGCACGGACACCATGGCGTTACCCACACATCATGTTTCACAATCTTTTTCTCTTTCAGCCAGGACAGGACATGGCGTGTCAGCCACACGGACATGGACATGGTGTGTGTCAGCCACACGGACACATGGTGTCAGCCACAATGAGACACTATGGCGTCTCATGCTTCGTTTTAGTTTCAGATATTCGATTTCCAGGCATCACCCGATGTTCTTTTTCATCCTGAACACAAATATAGCATTTCGGTCCACAGAATCTTTTTTCTCTGCCTTAGTCATTAATGTTTGTCAAATTTTCCACTTTTTACAATATCACTTCCATCGAGGGCGGCGTCCTTTCCGGGACATACAGTGTCCTAAAATTGTTTCACCATTAACTGTGTGGATGAAGGAAGACGTTGCTTGGGAATAGTGAAAGATTTGAAGAAAATAAAGGATTGCCACTTAAGGATTAAAAAGTGGAATGCCTTTCACTTCAGTCACATGCACTTTACGTTGTTTAGCAGTTGTGTGCATGATGACTGCCCATACATCAGGTGGCAAAATGGTAAAAACCTAAAACGAGGATGAAATAGCACAACTCCATTAACTGTGAATTTCCAGGCCACATGGTGAATAATTTTACACTGGGGACATATAGTCGGTGCATTGGTATTGCAAATATGCACCGCTTTTTGCGTCCACTACCCTCGTCGTTTTGCCACAGCATTGCGTTGTATGAAGATATTTGATATCAGTTTGTAAGCCGACTCATAGGCGGCAGCACCGTCACGCCGTGGTGAACAGAGTATTCGTCAATGTTCGACCCAGTTATGCAGGGGGTCAGATGTCGATGCGGGTGGATATTTTGAGCTGCAGGATGAATGCATTCGCTGTGAGAAATGATAACTTATGAGGAGCGTATAGATAAAGCAGCAGACAATACAGCACAGTACATATAATATACTTTAGTAATACCTCTGTATCATTATCGGCGTATTTGCGGTTACTCGACGTTTCGAGCGACACAACACAAATTCTGAACAATAATAAAAAGCTTATTGCAATGCAACCATTAAAATATCTGCTACTCCTCTGTCACCATCTCCCTCTCCCATCCATTCTCGCCTCCTTCCCTTCTTCCCTTTCTCCCGTCTCCCAATCCTCCCATATCGGCATATCGAGCACTGGCGATATGGGGATTTACGCATCATCACACATGGATTACATTGCGAATATTGCGAAAATTGCACCTCATTATTACGGATTCAAAATCACGTGACACGTCTTCAATTGCATCAGATTATGCGTTTATGCCCAGCTACCGTCGCTTGTCCGAGGGTTACGGTCATTTTGTGCTTATGCCCAGCTGCCGTCGCTTGTCCGTGGGTTACGCTCCTTCGCTGCCAGCCCCTCAATGGCGTTGCCGTGTTGCCGCTTAGCGCCACAAACCTGCTCCCTCCCACCGACTCCGTTGTCAGCTTCACAACATTCTCCCTCTCCCCTCCCTCCCTCTCTCCACGCCCGGTAGGGGCGCCATTGACGCCGGATATCGCTGAACAAGTGTAGCGCAAGTGAGAAATGTCAAAATGTTGAGTTTCAAGTTCTTTCAATTTCCTTTTCTAATGGGTAGAGCGGGCCGAAAAAAAAACCGTTGTTGGAAGTCAACTTGCCCTGATGAAAAAAAAATGCTTACTTCAGCCAGTATCTTCGATTTAAACCCTAATAGGCAAATGTGCAAAACAAAACAAAAACGAGTAATCAAAAACGAGACAAAAAAAACCTCTCGTACGTTTTGTTGCATCCCTAAAGATAAGCAAAGATATGCTGTCCTGGCCAAAAAGTGAATCGTTTAAATGCGATGTCTGTGCATAGCTAAGTCGCTGCTGCTGCCGTACGTGGCAAGCAATACCTTATTTGGAAAGAGACGTACGCGTTTACAATCACTGCCATTAATTATAGCTGTAGCCGTTGTATTGTTGTTGGGAATCCCAAAGTATATCAATGCAGTGAAGCATACAAGTGACACCCGTGCACGATAGGTACGGCGGGAAATACGGACTAAAACGTGACTACCTTTGATCGCTCTCTTTCGTGTTCCAGTTCCGTGGTCCGAGGCTGCAAAAAAAGATACATATTTGGCTGGTGGTAGTATTGGTGTATTATAGTATTATATATATAGTATTAATATATTGGTGGTAGCCCTTGGCAGTAGAACTTGCATGGGCGGCTCCACCGTGCGGGACCTGAGAGACTTCTTTTCCCCACACTTCTAATCAAATTAAACATTGCATCCATAGCGGTGCATGGAAAGAGGGAGAGAAAACACATCTCGCCCATGATGGTTGGTTACTTCAGTTTAGAGGGGCTTCGAGCGCGTTGGTTATACAGCGCGCTGTCTCGCCCATAAGAGTAGAAATCACTATGGTAGGTGTGGAGGCTTCTACTTATTTCTTCCGTCGCTAACATACCACATGAGCATAGCAATAATGGTATATTTAAACACAGGACCACTGGGCATCAACTGGAAAAATGGCCCCTTCAGCTATTTCTCCCCTGCCAACAATGCACTGGCACCTACACCCATGCCTCTTCCCAACCGGAATCAGCCGGTGGAGCCAATAACAACCTAGAATCAGGTGCCGACAACAGGATATAAAATTTGTCACATAAAATAACTTGAAAAGGGGGCCGCGCGAAAAAAATAACGGGCGAAATTCATGAACTTTTACATCTTTTTTGCAGGCTGAGACCCGACAAATACACTAGACCACCCATCACATTATCCTAGTTGCGCCCCTGCATGCATGCAACAGGAGTCCAGACTGCATTCGACAGGATATGCGGGCAACCAGCATCAGAGATTGTTCCCGACCAGTTCCACGTGCAACCGGAGACAGCGGCGTCACTGGACACTGAGCGTCAGCAGCGAGAACGCCGCGGTGAAGTTCATCTCACAGCACTCGGCGCCGTGAGCGTCAGCAGCGAGAACGCCGCGGTGAAGTTCATCTCACAGCACTCGGCGCCGTCGAAATACAGATGCCACTGCCCGAGAGTAGAGGTGCCATACTAAAAAGAAGGTGCGAATGCGATACGAGGTGGACATGACAGCATCGTCATCATGACACAAGGTGGACATGATATCGTCCAGAGCGTATACCACGCCATTCGGATGTCAATTGCCAGGTTTTAGGTGGTCTGTATGCGTAAGACGACGATCAAGCGTGATGCCCAGGAACTTAGCGTCGGGCTGGAAATGGATCTGCTCTCCATAGAGCTGAATGTTTGGATCTTGGCAGCTACGGTGGCGACAAAAATGCACTGCACAGTCCTGTGCATAGAAAATCGGAAACCGTTCATGTTGCTACATTTCTCAAGGTGAAAAGCGACGAGTTGCAGCTGTCTTTCCATGGAGCGTGAACGTGATGCTGAGCTCCAGATAGCAACGTCATCAGCGAGGAGGGACTCCGCGACGCCACGTAGGAGACCATCTTCAAGTGGTGAGTGGCACACATGATTCAACGCAATAAGAATGCCACCTCAGTGCACTTCGATAAGATGGCATCAACATAGTGCATGGGTCATGCTTATTCATGACTAGGCCTGAATGTGTGACGTGTTGCAAATCACGTGTGATATCCTGACCAAATCTAATCGAAACCGCCGGTACATCGCCCAATATACCTCTGCTACAAGCATGATCAGCTGACTTTTGGCGGCGTTAACTTCATGGTGTCCATACAGAACCATGCATACGGTGTTGACAGTGAACTTTATGGACGCTAGATGATCATGTTTTGGTCGAAGCGCCCATAACTCACTGACTGACCTCAAATAACTAACTAATAGCGAACTTTCTACTGCCGTTATCGTATTTATCATATCATATCATATCATACTATGACTTCACTGTGGCATGCTATCGTGCTAGAATGGCGTAGAGCCCGAGATCCTTTGGCCGCAGAAACGCTGAGGCGGCGGCGCATTAATCACCAGCTTTCAGCAACGCGTTTGGCTCACCACAGGGTGAGCCAAACGCCGCCTGGCACTAAAGCACCGCTTGGCCTAAAGGGTGCCTCCGTATGATCGTGTGACTGAAGGTGTGCATCCAGCCGGTGCTGCTGTGGGAACTAGACCGACACCACTGTAGGCTGCTACTCCGCAATACGTGGGTGGCAGCCTGGATGAAAACTAGCCGAGCTTTGGCGAAATCCGTGTGTTACGTAAATAAAGGTGGAACCCCTACTCTTGCCCGCCCTAGCAGAGAATACCGGCGCTCGGGGCCGACTAGCGACGCATCTATCCCCGCAATACGAGCCGCCGCCACGCACACCTAACGCGGTGCCCACGTCACAACACTCAGAGCCGCCACCGTACGCGGCCAGCATCTGTCTCCAGTGCAGCGGAACTGGGCACCAAGCTGACGAGGAAGAAAATCTCCAGCAAAAAGTGACCACAGAAAGAAAAGCTCAAAGACGACCAAAAGTAGCCCGAGTAGCGCATGGGGCTATGAGGGCTACCATGGCGTGCCGATGCAACCGCATCCACATACGTGAAGGCGGGGGTAATTTCTATGTTAGTATTGAAGTCCGTTTTGTTCACACCGCGTTCATTCAACTACAGCAGGACCATTTGTGTCGCGATGCCGACAACGTGCTCACGGCTGCAAGCAGGAAGGTGGTGCAGAAAGCCCGCAGCGTCTTCATTTTATGGCATGACGGCATCATTGGACGTGGCAGTGGGGAGGTGCCGGTTGCCTACTTGTGCTACCTGGAAGGCGCTTGTCAAAACATACGGTACGTCACTACCTGGGCAAACAATTGCATCGCCAAAGATAAGTAATGAATGCTGATGTTAACACTCGTGAGGGCACTTGACTCGCCCGGGACCGAGAGGAACCCATCACGCTCAAATCCTTTAAGCCCGGTCATACTTGTGGCCGCAGTCGCCCTCCACCGGGTCATGCCGAACACCTCCACCGGACGGGGGAGATTGAAGACTTCAGAGATTGCACTGGGGCTCACGAGGCTTCTGGCGCAAAATCCATGCTGACGTCCCCGAGCGCTGACAACATGGCAGCAACGGAAGGTGGCATCAGTTGCCATCGGTTCAGGGGGGTTCGGAGTCGTGGGCTCCCGAAACGACCCGTTGTAAAGCACCCAACCCCGTTGCTGTTTCGACCGAGTAAGCGTCGCCAATCTCTCACGCCGATTGGTCGCGGGCGAAGAGCAGCGACAGGTGAGACTCGAACCCACAACCTTTCGATTGTGAGACGAGCAACTTACCCATTGGCTACTCGCCCCCGACGACTTTCCACCGACGGAGCCACTCCAGTTGGCTGAATCATGACGGGACTGGAACTGTCGGATAGTGCAGTGTTCAGTGTCGGTCGGCACTGCAACTGATCCGGGCCAGGCTAGTTCAGTGTCTTGAAACTGAGCTCCTGTACAGTGGAGGTGGGAGGAGCTAACGCAAAGAAAGTCAGTTAACTTAACAAAAATACATGCAAGGGTATATGGCAAATTGGTATTGGGTGATTTTGTAAGACCTTTGTTGATTTTTCATTATTACGGTGACGATTTCAGTGGTGATGCTTCACTCAGCGGCATTGCTGGCTTTGCCAGTCCGCAATGCCGCTGGGAGAAACAGCAACGCTTTTAAAGGTTGAAATATCACTCATAGCCGGAAGCAAGACGCAGACTGGCACCTAATGACGTCAAAAAGAAGTAGTGATGTCAAAATAATTGTCGTTAAGCATGAGTCTCCACCCGCAATACAAAAATGTAGGGCACTGACCCGGTCCCGTACATCTCGCAGCACAAACTGCTGCTTTGGGATGGTCTGACCGCATAGAACACAAATCAGAGGTCTGGATCAACATAAATGCACCTGCCTACCTTGAAGTAATTGTGCTTTGATATGGTTTGACACAAGAGTATAGTTAGTATTCTTCGTCCAGGAAAATATTGGTGCAACAAATTTCTCGGATATCATTATCAGATATCAGGATAGGATCGGACATCGGATATGGCTGAATGCGAACGTGACCTTCATATTCGAGAAACTTAAAACTCAAGCGTGCCCTTCTGAATCTTCTAACTTTGTTTTCTTACGTCGGACAAATCCTGCATATTCCGAACATTCGATTGATTATTTGGGCTTAAGGGCGCATGGACTACTAAGGTCATTTGCGTCCCCGAACATTCGACGGTTTCCCTGAAAAGAGAAATGATATTGCAAGGCGGCTTACGTATTTGCTGCCTGTTATGCCACATGATCATTGATTTGAGAAAGAAGCATGGTTTGGCTGACACATAGTACCTGCCACTGATTGTGCCTGTGTTGGCACATGCGAGTTCACTGCTCAAGCAGGCATGCTCCGTCGGCGCATGTGAGGCTTTCCCACTATTTCACACATACGAGCTTTTACTTTGGGCATCCACCGAATATGGCATGCCAATGCCTCTGGCAAAATGCAATTTTGAATCATGTAAAGCACATATACCTGTTCAGAGCCTAGCACTTCCCGCGAACTTGGTTTTAACTGATCTTTCCAATGATTCCAAGCTCATTGTCTTTCTATATTTTTATGAGACGCAAGGAAAACAAGAAAAATTGACTATCTATAAAAGTCCATTGTAACAAAACACTGCCACATATCAGATTCTTTCCTCGAATGGTGGCATTTATTTCAAGACATTAAAAGGAATAATCCTTTTTTAAATGAATTATCCCTTCAGGTTTGCAAAAGCATATAGGTACGCAATATATTCTCAAAACTTTCCCCTAGATCATATGATAAAAGTAATCAACTTTTATGTGTCCATCTAGTTACAAAGCAGATTTTCTCGAAATCCCCGGTCGGGACTTACAGTTAGATATAATTGGTACCGACTTTGGGAAGCATGCAATTAACCTACCGCCGTCCCTTCCACTTGAGATTAACCCTGGCCGAGTGGCAGTGCCGGGTGCAGCCGGTCTGCCGTGACTCAGCAGGCGGCTTACCCTGGCCGAGTGGTAGTGCCGGGTGCAGCGGTCCCGTGACTCAGCAGGAGGCTTACCCTGGCCGAGTGGTAGTGCCGGGTGCAGCGGTCTGCTGTGACTCAGCAGGAGGCTTACCCTGGCCGAGTGGTAGTGCCGGGTGCAGCGGTGCCGTGACTCAGCAGGCGGCTTACCCTGGCCGAGTGGTAGTGCCGGGTGCAGCGGTCTGCTGTGGCTCAGCAGGCGGCTTACTCTGGCCGAGTGGTAGTGCCGGGTGCAGCGGTCTGCTGTGACTCAGCAGGCGGCTTACTCAGCAGTTGTTGCAGTTTCTTAAACATGCGATTCCCATCTCGGGCCATCGGCGCTTTTCTATCAACGATGACCATAGATGTGATTACGGCGCAACCGGTATTCAATGGATAAATTACGCCAAGAACGCGGCCATATTCATACGGGGTACGGCCATCAGAGAAACTAACATGGGACCAGGGTATTTGCCTTAGGCTTGCTTCCGCGTGTTGTGTGCCATTTTTTCACCTCAGGGAAACTCAGTTGACCATATTACGCAGAGGACCGCATGCGTGAATGTATCGCGATCGAAAGGACGATTGCTTTTCCCGTGCATGTCCTAGAATAATTATTGAAACGACCCAGATAGCACATCAAACCGGTGGTCGTGCAACGCCAGCACCCACAGCATAGACGGTGGCGCCGCAGTCTTCGCCGCCCACCGGTGACGTAAGTCAGCAGGCGGCTTACCCTGGCCGAGTGGCAGTGTCGGGTGCAGCGGTCTGCCGTGATTCAGCAGGCGGCTTACCCTGGCCGAGTGGTAGTGTCGGGTGCAGCGGTCTGCCGTGATTCAGCAGGCGGCTTACCCTGGCCGAGTGGTAGTGTCGGGTGCAGCGGTCTGCCGTGATTCAGCAGGCGGCTTACCCTGGCCGAGTGGTAGTGCCGGGTGCAGCGGTGCCGTGATTCAGCAGGCGGCTTACCCTGGCCGAGTGGTAGTGCCGGGTGCAGCGGTCTGCTGTGACTCAGCAGGAGGCTTACCCTGGCCGAGTGGTAGTGCCGGGTGCACGGTGCCGTGACTCAGCAGGCGGCTTACCCTGGCCGAGTGGTAGTGCCGGGTGCAGCGGTGCCGTGACTCAGCAGGCGGCTTACCCTGGCCGAGTGGTAGTGCCGGGTGCAGCGGTCTGCTGTGACTCAGCAGGAGGCTTACCCTGGCCGAGTGGTAGTGCCGGGTGCAGCGGTGCCGTGATTCAGCAGGCGGCTTACCCTGGCCGAGTGGTAGTGCCGGGTGCAGCGGTGCTGTGATTCAGCAGGCGGCTTACCCTGGCCGAGTGGTAGTGCCGGGTGCAGCGGTCTGCTGTGACTCAGCAGGCGGCTTACCCTGGCAGAGTGGTAGTGCCGGGTGCACGGTGCCGTGATTCAGCAGGCGGCTTACCCTGGCCGAGTGGTAGTGCCGGCGGCACGGTCTGCTGTGGCGCCCTTCTGCTCAGTCTGCGGACCGTCGACCCGTATCAAAGGCGCCGGGGGAGGCTGCGACGGCGGCTGCGACGGCGGCGGCGGCGGCGGCGGCGGCGGCGGCGGCGGCGGCGGCGGCGGCGGCGGCGGCGGCGGCGGCGGCGGCGGCGGCGGAGGCCGCTGCTGCAAAGTGAGTCGCGGCTCCGTCAGAAAGACCCGCCAACCCGCAGATATAGAACTGTGCAGGCTGAAAGCCGCGGCAGTTTGTAGTACGGTCAGTATGCTGGATGGACACGAAGAAATAATAGATGACAAATTACTGCCGAATCAGATGCCCAAATCGACACGAACGCCTTCTGCAGACCGCACTCCATGGAATGTGAACAATCCACACGCAGCCAGCACCGATTTAAATAGAAGTCTTGAGCTGTACCTTTGCCTTGGCAGTCCTGTTTTTCTTCTCGGTCCGCAATTTCTCCAGGAGCGAAACTAGATCGTCATTGCCGACACAGTTATCGACGCCCTTGCTGACCACCGCTATTGCCTCCTGAAGTCTGTCAAGCTGTTGGGCCGCCTGAGCCGCCCAGTAGTACCCCTGCAAGGTCAGCTGTAGTGAAGGCCGCCACCAACACCAGATCGGGTGAGCTCAAGCATGCCTGTTCACGGTGCATCACTCGGCTACATGGTGTAACACACAGTCGCACGGTGCTCCGCTCGCCGCTCCTGTATTTAGCGAAGAACGCTCCGTTAAATTTCCCACCACTCCACTGCAGGGTACAAGTTTTCTTTGTAGGGGAACAGCAGGGGCGGAAAGACGACTGAAGTGTGTTCTCAGAAAACTACCACAACGAAAAAGTACACCTGAGCTTATGGCAAGCCAATCAATCACGCAGATATTGCCACACCACACAGCGCAAGAATCCACCGTGGGTACAACTGGGCCTATGGAAAGTCATTCAGTTACACAGATATTCCCACACCACATTGTTTCATAGATGGTTGACCGGTCCATCCACGCCATCGGGTACGCCACTCTACACCAACGAGGCACGTAGACTAGTCCTCAGATGCTGGGTGGCTCACCACTCCAGTACTCGGCACTAGGACGGGATTAGGTTAGCTTTCCTTGCAACATACACCACTCCGCTTCATACGCTGCGATGGGGGAATGTAATTCGGGCTGAATTACGGGAGCCACGGAGTGGTTACGATAGTCAAAAGATGAACTTCAAATGCAAATCACAGAAATCCAAAATGATGCTAAAAGATATTCTCCGACATTTTGACTGAGTCTTCTTCATCACGGCGACAGCTCAAAGCAGTTGAACGTTTTAAACCACTTCCCTGATGACAATGCGGTGGAAACTAGGCGCTAAATGACCTCGTAGTCGGCGCGCCCTTAAACCCAAACAATCAATGAATCAATGCAGTGGAAACGTCAAGAAATATATTATAAGTTCAGTTACTGTAATACTCGGACATTTAACTGATTTATACTTGAAGTTCAACATTCCACTATGGTAACCATTTGAATCAAACATTGAGCATACAAACCTTAGGCCAGTCTGGCTTCACCTGGATCGCCAGCCTTGCAAACTTCTCGCTGTCTTGGTAGTTCTTCAGCTTATGGTTAACATTTGCAAGATTACTATAAACAGCGTGTAACACGGAATACTCTTCTGCTTCCAGCGCCTTCTGCACAGCTACAAAGAGAAGAACGCCAAGTGTCTGTACGATGTAACAAAGCAGCACTGCGAACTGGGTACAGAGCGGTGATAGCACGGCAAATACATCACCAGTCTGATAACTGAACCACACCCTGGACCGGTGTACTGAAATCACTGAATTTACGCAGGAAACGGTGCCAAGTGGAGACTTCCTTCGACACCTTGAAACATAGTCTAACTTACTATTTTGATCCTATGGAATGTGACAGTGTTCAGCTACAGGTGATAGCTTTTCCCTACACTCCATGTTGATGTCATCATGAAAAGCTTGTTTAACAATCGCGTTTTCACATTTCAACATAATTTCACATCACATATTATCGACTTTCTTCGAGATCTGGCACTATCTGGCTTTCAGATTCGCCCGGCTCCGTCTACCATACGAAGTGTGTTATTGTCCGACCTCGTTATTGTCTGGCCTTGTTATTGTCTGACCTCGTTATTGTCTGACCTCGTTATTGTCTGACCTCGTTATTGTCTGACCTCGTTGTTGTCTGACCTCGTTATTGTCTGACCTCGTCATTGGCTGACCTCGTTATTGTCTGACCTCGTTATTGTCTGACCTCGTTATTGTCTGACCTCGTGATTGTCTGACCTCGTGATTGTCTGACCTCGTTATTGTCTGACCTCGTTATTGTCTGACCTCGTTATTGTCTGACCTCGTTGTTGTCTGACCTCGTTATTGTCTGACCTCGTCATTGGCTGACCTCGTTATTGTCTGACCTCATTATTGTCTGACCTCGTTATTGTCTGACCTCGTTATTGTGTGACCTCGTTATTGTCTGACCTCGTTATTGTCTGACCTCGTTATTGGTTGACCTCGTTATTCCCTGACGTTATTGTCTGACCTCGTTATTGTCTGACCTCGTTATTGTCTGACCTTGTTATTGTCTGACCTCGTTATTGTATGACCTCGTTATTGTCTGACCTCGTTATTGTCTGACCTCGTTATTGTCTGACCTCGTTATTGTCTGACCTCGTTATTGGCTGACCTCGTTATTGGCTGACCTCGTTATTCCCTGACGTTATTGTCTGACCTCGTTATTGGCTGACCTCGTTATTGGCTGACCTCGTTATTGTCTGACCTCGTTATTGTCTGACCTCGTTATTGTCTGACCTCGTTATTGGCTGACCTCGTTATTGGCTGACCTCGTTATTGTCTGACCTCGTTATTGGCTGACCTCGTTATTGGCTGACCTCGTTATTGGCTGACCTCGTCCAGGCCGGTGAGCCATGTGGCATGGCTGGCAGACCACGCAGAACAGCCGACAACGTGACGCGACTGGGAGCTCATTCGATGGTGCAAGCGCTGCCTGCCGGCGCAACTCGGGAGGCAGATCCAAATAGTGCAAAGACCGGGGTTGTCAAGCTACTGTCACGCGTTGGTTATGTCCGGCTTAAACCGTGGTTTAGTCTGGCTGGTCGGCATTGATTTTAGCCACCTAGTGGCTTAGACCGGTTAGAAACCAGTTCACTTCCGAACTTTAGTCCTGTCGCGGAAACACAGAACTGAGATGCACCACTGAAGAAAAAATAAACATGCATTGTCAGGGTGAAGTATCTGCACTGGAGTTTGTATTCATGATGGATGCATTCCCTTTTCGATATAGTATGAAATACCTTCGTAATTTGGTGGTAGGCTTGCTCCAACACTACCTGCGACTTGTAATTTTCTAATTTGCATTTTCTCACTGTTTCCAGCACATAGGTGTCCGGCAATACAATTGCATCTGATTCACATATTACGGCTGAGTCCGTGGTGGAGCTTGCAAATTGGTGCTTCAGAGCACGCCTACTACTTAGGTCATCTTGTGTTCTTTGATTCGGTCTGTAACAGGATTGGCAAAATGCGGGCATAAACTGACTGATATGACGGACCTGGCAAAAGAATTTGCTGTCAAAACACATCGACATCGTGGGGACCTAGGCAGGCTTGTGCTTCCGGATTCGGAGATTGTCCAGATCCCAGAGATGTAAACCCATCGTGGTCTGTTGCGGAATTGGTAGTTTTGTCTTCAGGAAATGGTCTCTACCGGTTAATGCTACTGGCGTGGCAAAACTAATCTTTGTCAGCATTTTTCCAACCCAGACCATACTGTAATATTGGTAGGTGTTTATCTTTCTTTAAATAATAATATATGCGAATGGTGTGGATGAGAGAAAGGCGGAAAAACGGAAGATCTAAAATGTTATGTCAATGGCATGTTAATATTGGTACACCACAAAGAAAATCATGCCCTTACATTATTTAATTTGATCAAAATATGATCACTGGTATGCTCCAGTTGGCATAGCTTAGCCACTTCGTTGCAAGGACACAACACTCAAATATAGCACTCAAAATTGTATGTTGCATTGCTGGAATCAATTATGCACCAGCCATGTTCAATTAAGGAGGGACATTTCCCCGTTTTGCATTGTCGACATAAATACTTTACAGAAAAAATATGCAAGGATTGCTGGAAGAGTTGCGGAAACCCTGCCCTTAACCCGCATCGTATCGGGGGTCCTCAACCTCCCTTCAGGTTTTTGGCGGATAGTGAACGAACGGCGCAAGACAGCGCGAAATTTTGGCTAATTTGGCATACCTTTTCCCACATCAATTTGGCATGCTGTTTCAAAATGTTGAAGTCAAATCGAATCGAGTTCAAATCGAAGATCATGGCTAAAGTAAGCACTTTTATTAGTGCAAGTTGACTTCCAACAACGTTTTTCGGTCTGCTCTACCCATTAGAAAAGGAAAATTAAAGAAAACCTGAAAACTCAAAATGTTTAAGAAAAAACTAATTATTTTTGGGGGGCCAAAAATTATATTGCCCTGGTCGATTTCGCTGCACCTTTCTGATTCCAAATATTTGTTCTCGCAAATATCCTCCAAATGAACTCCCCGGAGCCAAAAACATAACATGTCGTGAAAAGTCGTGAAGATCTAGCCCCAAGTGACGTCATTTTTTTTTAGAAAAAAAAATTGGGGTGGATCCGGGACCTACTCGTAGAGCGCTTTCCGAGGACACCTCTTTCGTTGTTGTGCGACGCTGAGTTTGGACTTTAGAGGGGGTTACTATCCGCCAGCCTCCCCCTCCCCCCTTCCCCGAGACAGGGTGAAGATCTGAAAAGAGAAATTTGAGCGGGTTAAATATCGTTCCAAATCCAAACTAAACGCTCAGGCCGTGTACCAGTGAAAGTTGTGATCTTGAGAGGGTTGGCAGTTTTTGCCACGATACTTGCTGCACTGGTTTTTACCACTGGTAAAACCGAAATATTTCAAACTGTTTCTTACCCATTTTTTCCGGTAATCGCCCTGCAGCCACTTTGCTTACCATTTATATATATACGTATATATATATTTATACATATAGATATATATACATATACATATGTATATACACACACACACACACAGATATATATATATATATATATATATATATATATATATATATGTGTGTGTGTGTGTGTGTATATACATATGTATATGTATATATATCTATATGTATAAATATATATATACGTATATATATAAATGGTAAGCAAAGTGGCTGCAGGGCGATTACCGGAAAAAATGGGTAAGAAACAGTTTGAAATATTTCGGTTTTACCAGTGGTAAAAACCAGTGCAGCAAATATCGTGGCAAAAACTATATATATATATATATATATATATTTAATGGCTGTCCACTTTGTTTTAGCTCATAAATAAACTAACATTCCTGCCCCATGACCTTCCATTCTGACAGTCATCACATTCAATATGAAAAGTTGCAAGTGTTCAATGATTTTCCTTGTATCACAGACAACGATATTACTTGCACAGCTGTCAACCTTCCAGCCAAATTTAGGAAGGTCCAGTGTTCAAAGCATTGCAACAGTAATTCAGGTGCACCAGTCTGGTTATGCTAGCAAATGTGGGACACCAAAACACATTTAACAAACACCAAAAGTGTTGTGACACAAAACACCGATTGCTACCAACAAATACCTGCTGGACTGAAAACTAGATATTTATTAAGTTAAGTTAAGGGCAATAGTTACGGGCAAAAGCTGCTAGGACGAAGCCTAAGTCAATGTCAAAACACGCAGCTTCGCGAAGCCGAAGCCGTCGAGGAGAAATGTGTAAGGATACTACGGGGAATATCCTTAAGCACCCACCGACACAATTTACTCTGGCTTCAAATACCATTTAGCAAGAACACAGAAAGTCAGGCTCGTGGCTTTGACACTGAAGCCACATTGTACAAACAAGCTGAAGCCAGCAACTCAAAATGCTATAATAGCCAAAGTAGAAGCCGGCAGTTCATAATGCTATTAAGCCAGGGACGTAGGATCCTATTCAGTTTGGAGAGCTCCGACCCCCGACCCCCGACCCCCCCTCCAACCTGAATATAAACCCCATCCCCCAACTTGTCAGCCAGCCCCTCCAAACTTGAAAGTCAGACCCATAAATAACTCAAGAAATTCTGCATAACTGTTGCGTAAGACATACTACTTTTGTTCAACCTAGGTAGGGATAGGACTGCTCAAAATTCATGAGTGGTGATGATATTTTCGCGGTTCTTTTAAGTATTCCTTAGTCTTGGTGGTGACTAGCCTCTTTCATAAATTAAAGTAGTACAAGTAATCCTATTTTAAGTTTTCTCAAATTGATAATCACAGCAGTCATTTAGCACTGATCGCAAGGTGGAGTTTGCTATGATAGTTACATGTTGTTTCTTTTCATACTGCTTTTATTCCATTGTAATGAACAGAAATTTGAAGTAGCATAGATAAATATCATAAAAATGGTAATTAAATTAGGTATAATGTGAAGCAAAATGGGGAAGTCATTTCAGCTCTAAGTGGATTCTCCATATTCGTTGGTAGTTTTTCAATTAACCATGTGGTGACTATTTTGTCCCGGGATAGGCTAAACTGATGGAAAGCAGAAAAAGGAAAACAATATTTGTGAAAGTAATTTTTAATAGAGGCTCAAATCTAGAGGGAAATTGGTATTTGACAGTGCCAAAATTTGATCAACCCAAGGCTCAGCCCCCCCCCAACTTGTTTTGCGATGCTACACTTCTGTAAGCCAAAATCAACTGGTAACAGATCGAAACCCAATCTGAAACTAAAGCCAGCAGACTATAATGGCATGAAGTCAAAGCCGAAGCCAATGCCGACATCATGGGTTCGCGAATCCGAAGCCAGCTTTACCTGGTGTTTGTGACTGGTATGCATACACTGTGTGGGTTGGCTTCTGTACGAGTGTTAGCCTGTATGTCTGTTGGTGGCATTCATCATCAACCAAATGTGTAATTATCCTAAGTTTCAAATAAATGAATGCAAAGTAACTAGGAGACGAACTTTATGTCCGCATTCAAATGCTACTCACCATGCGTGTTCACATTGGTTTTGCTTTTGGCATTCACTGTTATACGTAAGTTGTTGAGCATATTTTAGTCTGTGAACTCTGATGCTGACCAATAGATTTCACTGCATTCCACTCATGTGCACATTCATACACCATCTTACCATCTGTGTAGCACTTCCTAGCTTCCAGATATCTCCCATCCTTAAGTAGCGCGTTCCCTTTTGATTTTAATACATCCACCTTTCCAGACATGCCGATCACTGAAAAGGGAAGGTACCATTAGTGAAAACAAGCACTGAACAGCACAGAAGTAGACCACAAGCGGTTACTCCAAGGGATCTGTCCTGCACTGATGAGTAGACGTCCTGTCAGACTTCAATGATCAACGTCTGCAGGGCTGGTAGCCACCGAACTGGTGAGCAAGCCACTAAACTGGTGGACAAAGGTGCTCACCTTGCAACCTGTGGATCCCTCCAATGCCAATAAACTCTTTTGACGCACATTACGACTTAAGACATGATTGCCTCACATGGTCCATATGCTGCATACGATTGAACATACTATGCCAATCAGATCATGACTGACACTATTGTCTTCCAGCAGCTGATCATATTTCTGAGCAATGTCCTGAAGTTTATTTTTTATAGTGAATAGTAGCAGGCAAAAACGTCAAAACAACTCAGCAATGACAGGGAAGTGTTGGCAAAGTATTATGTTGGCAGATCAACACAACTTCTGATGGACACTTTTTTTTGTTTCATGGCACATGGCAGGAGTCAAGCATGGTGGAGAAAGCAACAACTACACTTCTGGGTTGCTAAGTTACATGGACATAATTGTTCCAAGCACTAGGTGTCGAGTTCCCAGAACACTAATGAGTGGAATATATATTGTACAGAAATGTTATATTTCATGATGAAAGTTGGTTTGTAGGTTTCTGGGTAATTTTCTCATCATAATCCTTGACAAATGTTTTACTGAGCAGCACTATATTGGATGGGCCTCAGCAGATAAAGAAAGTGCATTAGACAACCCATAGTGCTTATTTCATTTTTGCCTCTTTTATTTATTTATTTATTTATTTAACAATACATGTCCTCCACGTGCAGTGGCTGTTACGGACAGTCTGGGTTGAACTCACAGATATTTACAAAGAAAGGATAGATGTGTGGTCAATAGTGGGAGCAGATGCGCAACAAACATTCGTACAACATAATACAATATCCATATCACTTTCCGCACTGCATACACCGTACTTGCAACACGAGCTATACACGAGTGGCTTGTATGAGTGATAGGAAAGCGATGGCCTAAAGGTGACTTCGTAGTGTACACATATCCATGGTGTAAGTTTTTTTTGTGGGACTAGTGTTGTTCGTGGAGATACGCTAGTGCATGTTTCTTGAAGTTAGACAGCCTCGATGCTTTTGTTTCAGTAGGAAGTTTGTTGTAGTGGAAGACAGACGAGTAGAGAAATCTCCTGCGGCCAGCCTCTCTGTGTATGGCTGGCAGGCGCAGATGGTCGTCTGCACGTGTGTGACGGCTTCGCAGGGTATAGTTTGCAGTGATTTGACCGGCAATGTGCGTAGGCTCACCCGTCAGAATGATCTTGTGGAGCAAAGTGAGACTGTGAAATAGGTACAGATCAGTTGCAGTGAGGAGACCCAACTCGTTTCGGACATCAGTAATATGATCAAATTTTCGGAGACCTGACACGACTCTAGTGGCGAAGTTAATGATCTTGTCTAGTCTGTGGATATTTGCTGACGACCCGTTCCCGTAAACAGATATGCAGTATCGGATATTGGATATAACTAGGCTATTGATTATAGTGAAGAGGGTGCTGGTCGGCAGATGGTGACGCAGATGGTTCAAGGCCAGAAGGAACCCAGTACACTTCCGGACAACAGCTACATGGGAATCCCACGACATGTGTCGATCAAATGTTACCCCAAGATTCTTACACGAATGTTTCTCCTCTATCACGGCGTCCCTAAAGCACACTCGTATCGGGGTAATATTGCGCATATTTTGACGCGATCCGAGAGTAAGAAGCTGAGTTTTGGTCGGGTTCACCTTCAAGCCGTTATCCAGGAAGTAGTCGTAGAGTTGGCTCAGGCATGTCTCCATCTGACTTATCAGATTTGGGAGATCAGATTTCCGACCGGAGATGAGTACCTGTGTGTCGTCTGCGAACTGGGTGACATGTGCTTCCGGGACGTGCAGACTGAGGTCGTTCGAAAAGATGCAATAGAGAAGTGGACCTAATGATGAGCCTTGAAAGACACCTATGTTGTTTGGGAGAAAGGAGGAGAGATGCCTGTTTCCGTGTTGATCTGAGATCCTAACAGCCTGCGTGTGACCTCCCAGATATGCTTTAAACCAGTCGGTATCGATTCCATGGAGTTGAAGTTTAGTGAGCAGTTTGGTGTGGTCTATTACATCGAAACATTTACTGAGATCCAGAATGCAAAGGAGAGCTACTTCCGAACGGTCCATTGCTGCTAGTATTTCGTCCGTGACTGAGATAAGGGCGGTTTCCGTAGAGTGGCGTGGTCTGAAGCCGTGCTGAGTTTGGGCCAGTAGGTGGTTTGAGTTTAGGTAGTGATAGAGTTGTTTCTGCACTACTCTCTCAGTGATCTTGGCGATAACCGGAACCAGTGAGATGGGTCTAAAATTAGAGGGATCCGAAGGATCTCCTGATTTGTGAATGGGAGTTACTATTGACTGTTTCCAAGTGGAGGGGATATCAGCTGTAGTCAGGCATGTGTTTATAATGTCAAGCAGCACTTCGCCGATAAAAAAGAACAGAAATTTGATGACCTTAATACAGATCCCGTCGGGTCCGCACGCACTTGTGCTTCTCATGTTTATGACAATGTTGGCTAGCTGTTCAAGAGATATGGGTGATACTTTATAGGAGCTGGTAGAGACGCGCGATAGCCGGCAACTGGGAGTTGTGTGTTCAGGCATGTTTGCCTGGAGTTTGACCTCTGCTGATATTTTTGGTCCGACACTAACAAAATAATGATTTAACTGCTCAGGTAGAACCTGAGGTTGTATTCTGTGAGATCCTTTTTTTGTATCGATAATAGGCTTGATAGCACGCCACGCAGCTGATGGGCCTTTTTGAGCTATCTTCCCGCTAATCTCTTCCCTACAGTCGGCTCTAATAGCTGATCGAACTTGTCGGTTAAGTATTTTGTAAGTGTTTCTATCTTGTAAGCGCAGGGCTACATTTCGCCGATGCATGAGATGTTTGGTAGCTTCGCTAACATGTGGTGCTGTTGGGTTCCGAATTTTGATGTTTCTGAGTGGCAGGTGCTCGTCGAGAATAGGTGTCAGCAATCTCAGCAATGTGTCCCATTTATCGGTTACTGAGATGCGACCAGCGACCTGGACCCAATCGATCTCACCAAGGTCAAGGGTCAGTTCGGAGGTGTCCACTCGTCCGAAAGAACGTGATTTTATCACGGTGTTAACTGAGGCAGGCCTGTTTACTTTAATTGAACATGTGATAAATTTGTGGGGACTGTAGTGGCAGAAACTCACTTTGGGTCTGTCGACAGAGGTGGGTGAATTTGTTATGATGACATCCAATAAAGAGCCTGTGGAGAATGTAGGGCGCTTCACTATCACGGTAAGTGAATAGTTTCTTACGAACTCAAGCAGGTGTGTTTTGCTGGGGCAATTTGCCGTGTCGAGAAGATTGCAATTTAGATCACCTGCGAGGTAGAAAGTGCCGGTAAAGTTCAGTGTCGCCAATTGAACCTGTCGTTCGAGCTCAGCGAAGTCAACATTTAAGGCAGGTAGACTGTTACGAGGAGGTCGATAGATTGCCGCCAGAATGAAATACCTTCCGCTTTTACCTTTGACTTTGGTCCAGAGTGATTCTAATTTGGAGCTCGAGTTTGGAAGCGTAGAAATTTTCAAAACGGTAATAGTAAGCGCTGACTTGGCGATAATCGCCACCCCACCGTAGCCACTAGAGTCAGGACGGTCCGCACGTTTTAACTGGTAACCAGGGAAGTTAATGAGACGCGTGGGGGTGCTAGGTCGCAGCCAGGTCTCAGTCACCACAGCTAGGTCTAGAGAGTAAGAAAGAAAGTCGTGTTTGATTGGGCATTTATGAGTCCCAGGTGCAGCTGCCCTTTGCGCTCCTGAACCGTCGCCTGGCTTGTTCCGCCCCGCGATCCCCGTCGTCTGCCACCCCTGGCGCCGCGCGTGCCCCGTCGTGTTTTCTTTGGCGTTGTCATGGTAACGCCGACGCCGACGGTCTGGTTTCTCGTTCTGCAGATGCGAGGGTGGTGACTGGCGGGAGTCAAGGTCGCGTAGTTGATGGCGTCGCGTACGGGGTGGCTGCGTGCGCGTTGCTGACCGGGGGACGTGATGGCGTTGAACATTTGGACCAGGGCGATGGTTAGCAGAAACCTGATGATGTCTGTATGCATGGTAGAGCTGAAAATGGAAGACTGGTAGAGCTGAAGATGGAAGACTGGTAGCGCTGAAGATAGACGATAGGAGGTAGACGTCACTGTTGTTAGAGTCACAGGAATTCCGAGCGCCACCAAGTCGTTAGTCCAATCAATTTCTTCTCAGCTGCAGTGCAGGAAAGAAGACTGGGCACGGGCAGTAGCTGATGCTTGATGGAAGGGCAGTCACTACGGAGAAGGGCGCTGTTACTTCAGCACACACTCAGTTTTTAGGAGTCCAATCACTGCTGTGTAAACTGTGCAGCGTATAAGTACGTCGGTTTAGATCACTATGCCACTTTTTCTTCTTCTTTTTTACTCGTACACTTCACTAGTTTGTTCACTTCTTCACATGTTCACTTCTCACTCAGAGTATCACACACCTTGCATACAGAGGCAACGAAGAGGGCGAGGGAAAGGCCGGGCGAGCGACCGAGACACGTCAGCTCTAGGCGCCGCGCTCAGGCCAACTGAGCGAAGAAGAAGGTGCACATGACCAAGCATTGCCTGGGCTTCTCGCCCAGGCAATGCTTGGAACAGGCCCTCTGGTGGAAATTCCTTATTAGGGACAGGGGCAGATCCAGTAATACCATCCAGTTATTTGCCTCCAGGGGCACTAATATATATGTGGGGAACTGCTATGGATGTCCCTGAAGGGGTGTCTTCAGGGGGAATCATGTATCCATCCCTGTTTTGGGGAGAGACACCCCATGGGATCGACCATTACACATTATGCTGTACACCATATTGCACATTATGCATATTACTGTGGGAGTTTGGTTGACATTATGCTTACCCTGTTGGCTCTACAACACCCATGGACACAGCTGTCCCAATGTAAGCTAACTGCAGAGCCATGACATGAATGAGTATCTTAAATGCTTTTCAGTGAATCAGATAACTAAGTTGAATGAATGTTGTATATTTCAGGTGCAGATTGATGATTTGCAGTGTGGTGGTACATTTCCTTGGAAGTGCCTTTGTCAGAAAACAAATTTGTTGAGTTGGGAGGGGGCTAGTGCCTGATCTTGAAAGGGCACCTTTTTCTAACTCCTCTGCTGAAAAAAAACTAACTCTCCTTTCATATTCTCACACCCCATCTCTGGTGATCATTAGGGACCTCCTCTAATTGGGAGGGTCATTAGGCACCTAAGAGTTGCATGAAAATGAAATAGGTGTCCTTAGAAAGCACTCAACAAGAAGGGACAGACACCACCTAAGAAACATCCCCACAAAAAGTTATAAACATCACTAGGGGACATAGGTTTTCATGACTTACATCATATTTGTGGCTCTGGGAAGTTCAATTTGAGGGAGATTTGAGAAGAAAAAAATTTGAATCAGAAGAGGAAAGTGAAATTGACCAGGACCATAAATGTTGGCCACAAAAATCTTTTGTTTTGTTTTATTTCAAAATTTTGAGTTTGAGTTTTCTTTAATTTTCCTTTTTTGCTGGGTAAAGTGGACTGACTGATGTTTGAATTCTACATGGTCCAATAAAAAATACTTACTTTAGCCAGAATCTTCCACTTTGACTACAATGGGCAAATATACAAAACCACTAAGTAATTTTTAAAAAATTGAGGAAAAAAATTGACAAATTCCTCCAATGCATTTTGTTGTATCCCTAAACATAAGCAAACTCTGAAACTTGCATTAAAATATCTTTATCTGTTCATGTGTGATGAATGGTTGAACTTTTTCAAAGGTGACCTCACTTGACTTTGACTAACTTGTTGACCCTAAATAACCGGACTTCAAAATTTTTACACAACATGCCAAATTGATGTGGGAAAGGGTATACGAAATTTCGGAGCACTGCTGCACGTCGTTCATTCACTGTCCGCGGGAAAACCTTGGGGAGGGTCGTCAACGACCCCCTCCCCTGAGACGGCGCAGGTTAAGTAGACTCCTTTCGGAAGCTTGGAAATGTGGCCCAGTGTTCGCTAGCCCAGTACACAAAGAATCGGTGGAACTATGCAATCCGACATTCATATTTTTGTACAGAAAGGTTCATTCTTCATGAATAGCGCCGTCTTTTTTATATTTACGCTCCGAACGTAACGCGGGAGAGGTCCACAGATAGGTGTTCGGGAAATAGGACGTGTTCTGAGACCCGCTCTTCTCCTAGGCATCTAGGTAGGCAGGTAGATACCTAGGAACCTAGGCAGCTATGCAGGACGAAGGTAGATACCTAGTACTCATGTTTGAATTAGCGTATGTCTACTACGCACCTGATACGCATACAAGCAGATCTATTCAAACTCCGAAACCCAAACCCCATCACACACCGCCGTCAAGCTGGCTGCACTCAAGGCCCTTTACATAAGGTACAACCGTCCGGCGATTCGAACTTTTCATGACGTCATAAGTTTTCAACGGCCGAAGTCCTCATTACCTGCAATCCTATATAGGGGTAGTTTATAATGCTATATCTTTTTCAGAAATTAAGCTATAGCCATAACACGAAGACCATGTAATAGAACACATCTTTCTCTACAAAAAAATATTTCAGTTTTTACCTGAAACCCGATATACGAGCTGAAACAGGTCATCATATCACGCAGGCTTCGTCTCCAGCTGGCACCGTTCCATAACTTTTTTTTCCCAGAGACGAATGCTGATAAGGAAGGAATTTTCGCTTTCGTAGTTTGTGTACAACGAACACGAAAACAGTTGTATTGTGCATTTTATTGTCCTGCATAGTTTTTATCACGCCCTGGTTACCTCTCCCAACTGGATTTTCGGCCATGCAAATAAGTATCCACTGCCATCACTGCCGTGCAAAGGAAAAAAGAACAGGTGACATTTTTGGGCCAAACCACCTTTCTACACCATTCGATAGCTATTTCGTAGACGCCAAATGAGACAACTCATACTCATGTTTAGGTAACATACGATTTCGAAGAACATTATTTTCTTTTAAAAAATACGCATGTGAGGAACAACGACATATATATCGTGGTAAAAGCACATATGAAACACATTTGCCTTCGCGTCAAGACGTATGTGTCATATTTCGTGACATTGTTTCACATGCCATGGCAGAAACACATATGTTATTTTTTTGTCGCACGCACCTGCACGGAAAAAGGACGTAAGTCACCACGGCGGTCACATACGTCTTTCTAGTACTTTAGATGCTGAAACCTTAGCGGCAGAGACGTATGCGAATAAGCGCCAATCTCGAACGTCTTGTATAGTGCCAAACTGAGCTAAATTTGTCTTCGCATCTGCTTACAGGATATGTTAAGCTTGTCAAAAACACCTGAACGCGCGAAAAATAGCTTGCGGTTTAAATATTCCACCCGGCGTAAGACTACCATATTGCGTCCAGTGCCATGGGGCAGCGATCATTATCAGTGCAACATGTTAGTTCCTCCATCACCATTGAAAAACCTCCAAATACCGTGGTCTCGTACATTTTTTCCCATCCGACAAGTTCAAGTGCTAAAGTCCTCTGCACCTCAGCTCATTCAACACCTCCGAGTCCGGCGGTCCCATGCACCTCTGACCATTCGACACCTTCTAGTACGGCGGCACCGTTAATTTCTGCTCACTAGACACCTTGGAGTACGACGGTCTCACGCGCTTCTGCTTATTCCACACCTTCAAGTCGGGAGGTCCCGTGCATTCTGCTCATTAGACATCTTCGAGTACGGCGGTACCGAGCACCTTTGCCCATTCGACACCTTGGAGTACGGCGGTCCCGTGTGCTTCTGCTCATTAGACACCTTCGAGTAGGGCGGTCCTGTACATTTCTGCTCATGACACCTTCGAATACAGCGGTACCGTGCACCTTTGCCCATTCGACACCCTTGAGTCGGGCGGTCCAGTGCATTTCTGCTCACTAGACACCTTCGAGTATGGCAGTCCCGCGCGCTTCTGCTCATTCGACACCTTCAAGTCGGGTGGTCCGGTACATTTCTGCTCATTAAACACCTTCGAGTACGGCGATACCATGCAGCTTTGCCCATTCGACACTTTCGAGTCGAGCGGTGCCGTGCATTTCTGCTCTTTCGACGCCTTCAAGTCGGGCGGTACCGTGCACCTTTGCCCATTAGACACCTTGGAGTATGGCGGTCCCGTGCGTTTCTGCTCATTAAACACCCTCGAGTACGGCGATACCATGCACCTTTGCCCATTCGACACTTTCGAGGCGAGCGGTCCCGCGCGCTTTTGCTCATTCGACACCTTCGAGTCGGGCGGTCCCGTGCATTCTGCTCATTAGACACCTTCGAGTACGGCGGTACCGTACACCTATGCCCATTCGACACCCTTAAGTCGGGCGGTCCAGTGCATTTCTGCTCATTAGACACCTTCGAGTACGGTGGTACCGTGCACCTTTGCCCATTCGAAACCCTTGAGTCGGGCGGTCCAGTGCATTTCTGCTCACTAGACACCTTCGAGTACGGTGGTACCGTGCACCTTTGCCCATTCGACACCCTTGAGTCGGGCGGACCAGTGCATTTCTGCTCACTAGACACCTTCGAGTACGGTGGTACCGCGCGCTTCTGCTCATTCGACAGTATGTGACCGCCGTGGTGACTTACGTCCTTTTTCCGTGCAGGTGCGTGCGACAAAAAAGATAACATATGTGTTTCTGCCATGGCATGTGAAACAATGTCACGAAATATGACACATACGTCTTGACGCGAAGGCAAATGTGTTTCATATGTGCTTTTACCACGATATATATGTCGTTGTTCCTCACATGCGTATTTTTTAAAAGAAAATAATGTTCTTCGAAATCGTATGTTACCTAAACATGAGTATGAGTTGTCTCATTTGGCGTCTACGAAATAGCTATCGAATGGTGTAGAAAGGTGGTTTGGCCCAAAAATGTCACCTGTTCTTTTTTCCTTTGCACGGCAGTGATGGCAGTGGATACTTATTTGCATGGCCGAAAATCCAGTTGGGAGAGGTAACCAGGGCGTGATAAAAACTATGCAGGACAATAAAATGCACAATACAACTGTTTTCGTGTTCGTTGTACACAAACTACGAAAGCGAAAATTCCTTCCTTATCAGCATTCGTCTCCGGGAAAAAAAAGTTATGGAACGGTGCCAGCTGGAGACGAAGCCTGCGTGATATGATGACCTGTTTCAGCTCGTATATCGGGTTTCAGGTAAAAACTGAAATATTTTTTGTAGAGAAAGATGTGTTCTATTACATGGTCTTCGTGTTATGGCTATAGCTTAATTTCTGAAAAAGATATAGCATTATAAACTACCCCTATATAGGATTGCAGGTAATGAGGACTTCGGCCGTTGAAAACGTATGACGTCATGAAAAGTTCGAATCGCCGGACGGTTGTACCTTATCTAAAGGGCCTTGGGCTTCAGGCCTGGTTTCAGCAATGGTAGCAGGATGCTGTTATATGTTGATCCTACGATACGATACGATATGTTACGATAATGTTGTGTATTATGCTTTGAGTCACCTTGTGTATTTCCAGTTCGAGCTTGATGCGATCGGGTTAAACAGGCCCTTGCCTCTTATGAATCCCGAAATATACATACGATACATGATATATTTCCCTGCAACTTGAAAATTTATGCACAAAATCTTCAAGGTTGTTATCGTTTTGTTTGTTCTCGTGCCAGTGGCTTTCAAACGAAAGGTGCCATCCTTTGAATTAATTTAGGAAAATCTGGCCACGGTTGATATTGTTGGATTATTGTTTGATTACATGCGTCTCAAACAATTTATGACAATTAAGGCCGTATGCAATATCAAGTTTGTCATCACATCCTTGGCATTCAATTATGTCGGCTTTCTGTCCTGGCTCTAATCTTGTGATTAATTTATCCACCACCACCAACAAATATACCGACGTATCTTGTGCGTTGGTCTCCTATCAGTTATCATGCTATTCCTGTTATGCCATGTGCAATAATGCACATACATACTGTGACACACACCAACTTGTACACAATATGGTAATATTTGCCTATTGCATCACAACTGGGTAATGTTTGCTGGAGAAGCGAGAATATTACCTCTAACCTGGATCATCCAAGTCCTTATTTTAAAGTTAAATTTGTGCTTTTTGGGTCATATTTGAACTCGGGGCATTTCATTTTGCCATACAATGCTGATGAACATGGCTATCATGTGTTCACTCTCATTTTTCTTCAGTGAAATATGATTTGCATTGGGCCACTTATTTTAATAGTTGACTATTGTAGTTTGGAATCATGATTATATTGTTTAATGTCCCAGGTTACATTTTACACACATTCCAAAGTAAAGATAAAATGAGTTGAGGACAGGGTGGGAATTTTGGGCCTCTCCTGGAGTATGGAGACCTAAGGACATTTTATTCTCCAGGATTGTGACTGCAAATGTTGAACTTTTTTATTCTCCGAATGAAACATGCCAATTTATGGATGACATTTTGCTTCCAGGATCTCAGTACAGCTCCAACAATGCAGTTGCAGTTTCCAGTCCATCATACAAATTAGAAGCCTGGACAACAGAACAGAAGAGTATGGCATAGCAGGTCATAAGGCATGAAATGCAGGTTGCAGTCAATTGCCCAGGAATCATATCATGTTATATCAGAATACCTACAAGTTTGTGGTGGTTGTTTCGATTGCATTGTGCATGTGTCAAACAAACTATGTCCTGGCTCAGTCTAAGCCCCAATCAAGGCCGAACTCGCGGGGGTTACTCAGGTAATCGTTGGTGTGCACGATGCCTCCAAATCCGAACGAAACAAAAGCATCGACATAGCATAGAAACAATAGAGAACAAAATAATGTAAATTTCGGAACTAGTTATTACCTCAGCCAATTACTCTCCAGGATATTTTCACACTGGCAGGACGGCGGCCCAGCACAATCACTCTGTAACCACAGATGAATCGTCATACGGCTTGCGCCAATCTCGTCTCATTCTAAATAACAAAGATATGAGGGATTAGGTTTTCGTATGTCTTCAGAATTCTGTCGAAATGACGCTTCAGAAGGAAATATTGGAATATACCACGATTCTTCTTCATAATTCCGGGAAATACTGGCGTTACACCAAAAAATCTCCATTACGAAACCTCTCGTCTTGCTGCCATATCTTGCGACCATAGTGGAACTCGAAATATGCACAACGACGTCATATACTCGCATATCTGACCCGAGGTCCTGTTCTCCAGCCGCATTCCAATCGGAGACTACCGGAGAACGTAATTCTGGACATCTCAGACAGTTTTCAGTAATTCTGTTAATTTCATGAAATAGAGCATTCAATTTCGAATTGAAATGCATAAAATAGCACCAGCTAGCGAACTTCATTGATGGCAGAAGACCTATTTTTGGGAGCCATGTAAATGCTTCAAAAAATGCAAAAGACCTTGGGTTACTTTGGTATGAATTCCACCTCAATTCGCAAAACTACAGTAACCCATCAAGAGAAAAGCATCTGAATAGTAGTTTTATCACTTCAGCAACTGCAGTAACTGTGCATGTACGGAGTTATTACGTTCTCCGGGCCATTTATGGTCACAATTAGACGTCATTTAAAATAGTTACGAAAAAATCTATCATTTCATCATTTGACCACCCTTGGATACGTCGCCGTTAGGACAGGACAATATCCGTACTAGAGTAGGAGAATTAACAAATTATTGGGACGGTCTCGCCCGATTCATGTTTTGATCTAGGATAAAGACAACGTAATTTCATGATTAGGAACATATATCTTCAGTGTATTGATTCCTATATAACTGAAGAAAAAGGTAACACCGTATTGACGTATGAATTCCTATTAAAGGCGACAGGAATTGAGGTCAAGCAGCGGTCTTGAAATTGTGTAAATATTGCAGTCATGTTTACACAGCGACCACACTTTGACCGCGCGTTTCGCCTAACTTTGTCCCCTTCCCTTTGCGCGAAGATCTTTGTCTCGATTGGTTGGGTATACTCGGGTTGAGACAAAGTTTTGAGAGCTTTCCGGAGAAAAACCTAGTAAGTGCGAGTGAATTAAGTGGCCGTAATTGAAGTGGCTTAGGGTCCAGTAAAGGGGTGTAAGTATGCTTGTAAGTAAGCGGCTTGTACGCTTTTCAGCAATCATCGTTTTTTTGGGGGCTCCGACACCAGTAGCTTTCTGTTTTTTTAAGGGGGGGGTGGGGTCTGAGGCCATTTTTTTATTCTCCGATTCCATGGGCAGGAATATCTTCTTTTTCTTGGAGGGCTCCGATACAAATTTTTTATTCTCCGACTCCAGGTCAGCGAACCACTTTTCCCACGCTGGTTGAGGATGAGTTAGGTGCTTCTGTAACATCCCCAATTACAAAAGAATATTTTTTGAAGTTTTGGAAGTTCTATTGTAAAGAGGCTAGGGTAGGCTATGTTTTGCTATGTGAGGTGTTTTAGAATTGTGTTTGCAGAATAATATTTTATTTTAGTTCAGATTGCAGTTCAAAAATGCATTGAAACAGCATGTTTCTGAAGGTGTTTAAGATGATGTGATTATTAGTTTCTAGAATAAATATTGGTATCTTTGATAATATATAAAACAATATTCCTCAAGTTAGAATTTTGAACTCTCATGAAACGAAATTTAATCTAGCCTCTTTTCAGGAAAAACATGCTGCTTCATTTTTTTGGCTTCCAAATTTCAGAAACCAGGGTATTCATGTATGAGAAGCCCAAATGAAACAAAAAAATGGAGACAAATGCAGAAACTGGACTTGCTAAAACTTACCTAACAACTTCTTCCAAGTGTCCTAAAAGTACTTCCTATTAACTGTGTTAAATGAATAACAAGGCTACATGGGAATAGTGAAATATGGAAGAAGACAGTATATATAGTCAAACATTAAAAACCAAAGTCAGACTTAGTAACAATGCAATAAATACAGGTATATATATTCATTCATTTAACCTTATTCATCAGGTATGCTATGGTAACAAAATGATGCCCATTACTTCCTACATGGGGAAATAATGAAAGTTCCATCCTAGGATGCAAAACATGCATTTCCATTTACTGAAATTCCTGGTCACATGGGGAATAAATGTAATATTGATAGTGTATGATTGGTACAATGATACAATTGAAGTACAACATCTCTACCGGGGCGGGGATGGCCGAGTGGTTAAGGTGTTGGGCTATGGGTACCAAAAGTCCCAGGTTCGACTCCAGCACCACTCAGGACATTTCCCAATCCCGCGGCCCACCGGCGAAACAGTGTGGGCGGCGCCATTAGCCGTGAGTGTGCATAAAGTGTGTCGTGAACCAACCAATAAACAAACAAACAAACAACAAACAACATCTCTACCATTTCTTTTGGAAATCATGTTTAACATAAAACATTCATATTCATATGAGTGTTTGATTTTATATTCATATAAAAAATCATTCATATTGTTTAGGCTTAATAAGAGCCACAGGGGCCCATGCAGGTTAAATCTGTAAATGGGAGATAACATAAGCCTGGTAAAAAGACCCACCTCAACCAATGCCACATCCTAAGCAAGCCATCCATCAACATCCCACACACCTATCATTCTCTTTTTACCCTAGCTTTCAGGCATTATTCACTTGATACCACTTAACACATGTGGATTGAATACCTTACCAATAATTTTTCAACTGCATCCTTACCTGCTTAAAGGGGTATGTGCCATGCGCACATGCTTAGCATAAATCTCACCCCATCCATGATTCTGCATGACCAACGCAGTCGACGCGCCCGTAAATTCAAATTCAAACTTCACCCCATCCATCACGAATTAGAGGTAAAAAAACGAATTTTTCATGTCTAAAAAATGTGCTCACCGTACTTTTAAATACATTCACTGAGGAACTCCCACAACATTAGCAGACAGCCTATTCCACTGATCAACAACCTTTTGATTGAAGACCTTTCCAACACGGTGTTCGACAAATCAACACCATATGCGTTTGACATTCCAACATCATTAGGTTGTAGCCGATCAAACATCAATACGTTTTAGGCGATCCAACATCAGAACGTTTGGTCACCTTCAGTTAGGTTTTTTTTTGGTAACCTGACATCAGTATTTTTCGTAGCCTCTCAAAACTCCATTTTGTTCCTTCCAATATTTGTTATGGGGTGGGGGATAATATATACTTGCATTGTGAAAAAGATGTCTGTAGCATTCCAAAAATGTTTTTGATCGATATTAACATTATTTTCTTGGACAATGTTCTGCTTTTCGGATATCAGCACATTAATTTGAATTGCTGATATCTCGAATGGTTTTTACTTGACATGAAGGAATGTGATCCTCACCATTGAAGGAATGGTGAGCATCACATTCCTTCAAATCATATCAGAAACAGTACATGCTTCAACTAACATCGGCCTAGGGGTTTCTTTTGCATGTTTTGAAAACCAAACCTAAGCTTCAATAATATCCATTGTTTTCATTATATATTACCTCATTCAAAACTTCTTTTTGGCATTACTTTCATTCCCAAATGCAAAAGAAGGCTTTCTAACAGAACTGAGGGATCACATTAACTAACTCACATTCATCTGCATGATATATGAACACCTATTAAAAATTCATTAATACTCATCCATTAGTCTAAGTTAATTAATACATTATATGCCCTGCAAAGTTGTCGTTTGTTTAAAAAACACCTATGCCCCCTCCCCCAAAGCAGAATGTTGAAAATTTAGCATGGAAGCCAGCAACCCAGTGGCGTAGGTTTGTGTTGCGGGAGAAGAAATATACGATCTTCAATATACCAGGAAGTGCTAAGCTTACATCAAAAGTAACGTTAGGGATTATACTATATTGCTCAACGTTTCGGCCAGGGGCCATCGTCAGGAGTGATATAAAAATGTGAGGCTTAACAATTGAGAAAAACGAGGGAAACCGCGTGCAAAAATACACGTGAATCACAGTGAAATACATGTGAATCAAAAGCATCCTCAGTGGTGCAGACACTTCAAGAAACTCCAAACCAGAAACCAAATATGTCAAGATAGAATCCTGTGAAGGAAGCCCGAGCCGATGGTCCATATACATATCGACACATACACGCACGCACATATATAAGCATATATCCAATATAACGCGTAATACCTAAAGTATAATTTATGTTTATGTAATTTTATGTGACATACCAAGACGTCGTTTGCGTGTTTAGTTCCGGCCGTAGATTACGTATGTGTAGAGATTCGAGGACCTTCAGATCAGCGTTGTCCCTGGCTGTTGCGAGGATTTCTACTTTGAAGTTTGTGTTAGGGTCGCTGTGTTCCATGTTAAAATGTTTGTCGATCATGTGTATGCCTAAAGGTGTGTATTCTCTCCTAAGTCTGGCATCTCCCAAGTGCTCATTGTACCTATCCCTGATACTTCGTTTGGTTTCTCCGACATAAAATATTCCAAGACAGCGGTTGGACGTTATTTTATAAACTACGTTCTTCCGCGTGGTTGATAAAATAATCCTAGATTATACCGTAGTTTATACAAAAAAAAACCGTAGTTTATAAAATAACTTTGAGCCCATTGATACAGGTGTGGCACGTTCTTCTGCCAGCAGGGCATGGCGGCATTTTCAGGGCTGAGTGGACCAGGTAAGATTTCAGCGTAGGTCAGCTAGTCCAGGCTACCCTAACATGGTTTAGATGAGACGAACGGATGGCTGCATTTACCTGTCGACATAGTTGGTCATCCACAAATAGGTCGTATATTTCTTCTCACGCAATGCCTAAAACCCAGGAGCACTTAAGAGCCATTATTCGTTGTATTAAACAGTGTAGGTTTGTATGCCTATGGAATGGGACCCTCCACCAATGTTGGTTATGCCCTTACTACATTTTACACGTTTCACAAGAGACCCTATGTGGTCCTCCCACAAACCAGAGAGTCTTAATGCAGCCTTATGTGTTCAACATGCCTACTAATCCGACCAGATCAGCAGACATCCGAAGCTCATTGAGGTTTCCACAAGGTTGTGGAGTCTATGTTCACCTGGACAGACAAAATGATCATCAAGTGCTTCACGAGGATCCTGACTGAGCCTAAGTATTTCCTTGTCAGAGCAAGACGACGTGTGTCGACGTGCGCTTACAGGAGCCCGGGCGACGCATGCTCGCCGAGAATAGTCTGGAGAGGCATGGAGCCGAGCTTACAACTGGCATCGCTCTCACCCCAGCGCGGGTCAACCCATTTGACTGTTCGGCAACACACACATTTGATTGGTTTTGATAACCGATTACCTACCGGCCGGCGCCGGCGCAAAATAAAAAATCACGCTTTTCGTACCATGAAGTCTCGATTCAGATTCGGCAACAACTTTGTGGAACCCGTAAACGCTAAGACGGATTTTAGATGCCCGCATGAGGATTTTGGTTCGATTAACATGCATTGTCAAAGGCTTAACGCGGAACTTGGCAAGATTGGGGAAGCATACCCGTTCATTCCCCACCGTGGCTTTGCCCATGTTCGCACACCGTTATTCGGCATTTTCAGTCGAAATGAATTGGCTGCGTCGCTGACGCCATGCGAATCAAACTTCTGTCATGCATGCAGTAATGCAGGGGTAACAGCAATTTCAATGCCAGGCCAGCTCGGAAGCAACTTTAATAACAGCTTAATTTGTGGTTGGAATGGAAAATTACCACGTAAAGCCATACATCTTTTAATTAAATGTGCTCTATTTTTAACTAAAGAAAATATTTTCCTTTTGAAATATGATTTCTTTATTCGCGTAGTGTAACCTGAAATATCACGCATTTTGCAGTACAGCACGACATAAATACGGCAACAAAAGTTGCTTATCAATCAGACTTTAATACGGGGAGCATACATCTGGGGAAGACGAGACTGCCAAGATTGAGCAGGGCCCTCACTCCCACTGCCGATTGTTTCTCGGTTGTGTACTCTGTGGTGGAAGTGAACGTGCATTTTGGGCGCATGGACTGCGTTCGTCATTTTGCGCACATGAATATATATATTCCGGTGCCCAACAGAGTGCGTATTAAAACGATATATCTAGGAAGCACAACGTAAGACATATATTGCGAGAAGCAAACAAATGAAGCAGAAAAAGAACCTTGGGTTTCTTTACGACGCAAGTAACTGCTAGGTCATATAGCGTCGCCAACTTCTCAAATGGATTGGTCGCAGGCGGACTCGGTAATTCCGCTGGTTGCGGGACTCGAACCCATAATATTGCGGTCAAGAGCCCAACACCCTACCGACTAAGCTACCACGGCTCCACCAAACGCGTGACATAATAGGTTATCGGTATCAGGTGCAGATAAGCCACGTTACTTAATGAGATTACATTGCGTCAATACATTACAATACCTAACATTACATTACGTACATATCTGGCACCTTATATAATCGGACTAACTGGCAAGAATAGATGGAACATCTTCATTGTGACATCTGTGGCTGAGATCAACTCGACATGCATACATACACAGACTACTCACGGGCACCGTAGTGGGACGATGAGTACGCGTAAACATACAGGCTACGCTCTACCGACTTCACAAACACAGGCACATATCAGTTGTTGAGCTTGACATACACTCGGTGCAACTGCAACACGTACGTTTAGTCTCGTGTAATATTTGTGTAGAAAGTCCTGATATGTCGCTATATGATCAACGGCAGGTGATGCACCTATACGTCCAAACAATGAAGGATTCAAACACTGGTCTGAATGTGAAGTGTCGCCCAAGTGCGGTCCATACTTCGCAATCACTGAGCAAACTGCTCGGCTTTCCGCTGATGCCGCTTTGCGAGCTTGGCGACGTTCACCTTGTTCACCAGCCCGAGATGAATAAATGTCCGGATCCTCGCAAAGCACTTAATTATATTTTATCTGTGAAATTCAATCTGATTTCCAAAACCTGGCGGAAACTTTTAATGACCTTTGGATGTCTGCTAAGATTGCTGGGTTCTTGGGCATGGTGAACACAAAACGCTGCATCCATCTCTCTGAATGTGTGGAAGAATTCCTCGGTGGGAACCGTCAGGCCGCTAAGGCTTCGGAGGCGAGCCGAGAACGGTTCTCGTGGTTCATCTTCAGGATACGCAAATGGGTGCCCAGCGATCGGTCTGCTGGTTTCTTTCTGGCCATGGACCACGCCACACATCATCCCCCCCTCATCGCCACGCTAAGCATTTAGCATTCCTTCAATTCACATCATTATCTGATGCGATTTAAAGGAAGTTGATATTCATTTCTATGGGAAATGGAAACTCAGCAAATCGGCAGTTCGAGTTCATGTGCTGATATTTAGAAAAAAGTAATTTCACCAAAAAATAATATTCATATCGTTCACGTGATATTTTTTTCGAACACTAGGAAAAAAAAACACTAATTTTGACAAAGACAGTACATGCCATCCCCCACGCCATAGAAATATGGAAAGTGTGGGGAAATGGGGTTTTTGGTGGCTAACAAAGAACACTGATGTCAAATTACAAAAATATCCTAACTGAATCTAACCTAACCAACTAATGTTGGATCTCCTAAAACATACTCATGCTCGGTCATCTAAAACCTACTAATAGCGTATGCTGGATGTTGAACGTGATTCACGAAGGAAATGGTAGATCCATTGTACCTGAATTACACACTCGCATCAATTGTGCACCGTATATTAAATAACTTCGTGACATGGAAACTCAGTTAATGGAAGCATACATTTTGCATCCTGGGTTGAATCTGTTATCATTACTCCATGTAGAAAGGGCTGGCCATTATTCTGCTGGAATATCATGATGAAAATGTTACAAATAGCCATATGCAAATATATGTATTCATGTTTTGGCATAATTAAGCTTGGTTTTAGCTTTTCGTGCATGACTACCTATCCGGTCTTCTTCTGATCTTTCACTACTCCCAAGTAGCCTTGTTCTTCATTCAACACAGTTTATGGAAAATTATTTTTAGGATACTGGGAAGAAGTTGCTAGTAAGCTTCAAGAAGTTCAGTCCATACATTTGTCTAAAAAAAAGTCTTCATTTGGGCTTCTTATGTATAAATACCAAGGTTTTTGGAATTCAGAGGATAGTATAGAAACAACACAATGTTTTTCCTGAAAAAGAGGTAGGTCAGGTTTGGACTGGGGAAGGATTGTGGTGATAACTCAACCAACATTGTTGCATATATGATATCAAAGATATTCAATGGATGACATTGGTTTGGATGCACTGTTCTTACATTTAACATTATCCTTCATTACCAATTACCGCACTCAAAGCAACAAACTTCGCATTACTTCACTTACGAACTGAAAAACATGCAATTGTGCTGGAATATAATTGTCATATAATCTTAATTGCATTCAGAAACATGCATTTACAATTTTTTCTTGAAATGCCACCTCAACTAAAATACAAATTTTATTTTGCAGGTGCAATTGTAAAAACCTCACACAGCTTCAGCCTGGCCTCTTTTCAGAAGAGAACATAAATTAGCTTCCTTTTTTTAAATCTCACATTCATGAACAATTGCATCTGAAAATTGAGGAAGCTAAAGAAATGCCTAACTTATCCCAACCTCATTTTAGCTTTGCCTAGGGAAAAATGTGCAAAACGTCACTTGTAAACACTCAAAACTGCAATAATGAACCCTTACATCACATCTGACACAGTACAGGTGAGAGTGGTCACATTTTAACCACATCAATCAACTTTGCATTGAAAAGGCATGTCAAGAATTCAAATATTAACTGAAAAGTACAGATTTCCCTGACATTTTTTTTAAGGTCTGATATTTTTTGCAATTAAACCAGTATTTTTAGTGGCTACTCATAATTGGTACCACAACAGCTACAGTGAAGTAATCCTGTACAACCACTTTCATGTTCAGAATATGGCACAACACTACAAAACAATTGTATGTTTTAAAGCAGCTCTATGTGAGTGGTTAGATGACTTCGATAGAGAGAACCATCTGAATATAGATACCTTGTTCATTTTTTTTAAATTCAGTAAACAGTATAATTACTGGTTTGGCCACACAAAAGCAGCAGTAGAGCAATTTGTTGCATGCATTAAGTGTTTGGAAACTCCCTCTTCCCCTACTACCACTACCGCCCAGCCATGATGCAATGGGCAAGCAATTACCAAATTGTCCACGAGTTGGTGAATGGCATAGTATGGCATGATTACATATAGCACACAGTAACATACTGACAACTGACTAACTGACAGGGGACCAACGCAGATGCTAACATTAATCACAAGATTGCATCAATGACATGCTGACCAAGTTGACATTGTGGGTATAAGGCCTTAATTCGCATACATTGTCTGAGGTGTGTGTTCTCAATATCAACCACACCATGGCTAAATTAATTCTGGGAATGGTGCCTTTCGGTTCAAAGCCGCCGGCACGCTAGCGAAATAAGATAGAACATTCAAGCTTCAATGAACGACTGATATGCTTTACAACCAACGGGGAAACTAATCGTGAGAAAAGCGCCATAATTGTGCTAAAATGAAAGCACCATATTTAGTAGATTTATTGGTATAGTCCCAAACTAGAATATAATTCAGCAGTACTCTGGAATAAAAAAGCGCTTCTGGTATATGACGTCACTTGGCGTAGGTTTCGTCTAGTTTAAACTAACTATACTAGAACAGCCAACTTGTCTGGCGGTGCTCGCGGTGCTTGTGGATCAGTGCCAAGATAACTAGAGACAACAGGTACTCCAAAGTTGGCTGTTCTAGTATAATTAGTTGAAACTAGACAAAACCTACGCCAAGTGACGTCATATACCAGAAGCGCTTTTTTATTCCAGAATACTGCTGAATTATATTCTAGTTTTGGACTATACCAATAAATATACTAAATATCGTGCTTTCATTTTAGCACAATTATGGCGCTTTTCTCACGATTAGTTTCCCCGTTGGTTGTAAAGCATATTAGTAATTCATTGAAGCTTGAATATGTTTCTTATTCTGCTAGCGGGCTGGTGGCTTTGAACCGAAAGGCACCATACCCAGAATTAATTTATCCATGGCGTGGTTGATATTGAGAACACACCTCAGACAATTTATGCGAATTAGGGCCTTATACCCACAATGTCAATTTGGTCAGCATGTCATTGATGCAATCTGGTGATTAATGTTAGCATGTGCGTTGGTCCCCTGTCAGTTATCATATTGTTTCTGTGGGCTATATGTAATCATGCCATGCTGTGCCATTCACCAACTTGTGGACAATTTGTTAATTGCTTGCCCATTGTATGATGGCTGGGCAGTAGTGGTAGTAGGGTAAGAGGGAGTTTCCAAACACTTAATGCATGGAACAAATTGCTCTACTGCTGCTTTTGTGTGGCCAAACCAGTAATTATACTGTTTACTGAATTTCAAAAAATGAAGATGGTATCCATATTCAGATGGTTCTCTCTATCAAAGTCATCTAACCACTCACATAGAGCTACTTTAAAACATATAATTGTTTTGTAGTGTTGTGCAATATTCTGAACATGAAAGTGGTTGTGCAGGATTACTTCACTGTAGCTGTTGTGTTCCCAATTATTAGTAGCCACTAAAAATACTGGTGTAATTGCACACACAAAAATCAGACCTTAAAATACATTTTAAGGGAAATATGTACTTTTTAGTTAATATTTGAATTCTTCATATGCCTTTCCAATGCAAAGTTGATTCATGTGGTTCAAATGTGACCACTCTCACCTGTACTGTGTGAGATGTGATTTAAGGGTTCATTAATGCAGTTTTGAGTGTTTACAAGTGAGGTTTTGCACATTTTTACCTAGGCAAAGCTAAAATGAGGTTGGGATAAGGTAGGCATTTCTTTAGCTTCCTCAATTTTCAGATCGAATTGTTCATGAATGTGATTTTTTTTAATTGGAAGCTAATTTATTTTCTCTTCTGAAAAGAGGCAAGGCTGGTGTAATTGCACACACAAAAATCAGACCTTAAAATACATTTTAAGGGAAATATGTCCTTTTTAGTTCGTTTAGTTGGGAAATATGTAGCTGTGTGAGGTTTTTACAATTGCACCTGCAGAAGAAGATTTGCATTTTAGTTGAGGTGGCATTTCAAGAAAAAATTGTAAATGCATGTTTCTGAAAGTCATTAAGATGATATGACAATTGTATTCCAGCGCAAATGCATGCTTTTCAGTTCGTAAGTGAAGTAATGCGAAATGTGTTGCTTTGAGTGGGGTAATTGGTAATGAAGGATAATGTTAAATGTATAAACAGTGCATCCAAACCAATGTCATCCATTGAATATCTTTGATATCACATATGCAGCAATGCTGGTTGAGTCATCACCACAATCCTTCCCCAGTCCGAACCTAACCTACCCTTTTTCATGAAAAACACTGTTGTTTCTATTCTATCTTCCAAATTTCAAAAACCTTGGTATTTATATGTAAGAAGCCCCAATGAAGACAATTTTTTTTAGACAGATGTATGGACTGAACTTCTTGAAGCTTACTAGCAACTTCTTCCCAGTATCCTGAAAATAATTTTGCATAAACTGTGTTGAATGAAGAAAAAGGCTACTTGGGAGTAGTGAAAGATCAAAAGAAGACAGGATAGGCAGTCATGCACGGAAAGCCAAAACCAGGTTTAATTATACCAAGAAATTAATACATATATTTGCATGTGGCTATTTCTAACATTTTTATAATGATATTCCAGCAGAATAATGGCCAGCCCTTTCTACATGGAGTAATGATAACAGATTCAGCCTACGATATACAATATATGCTTCCATTACCTGAGTTTCCATGTCACGAGGTTAATTAATATACGGTGCACAATTGATGCGAGTGTGTAATTAAGGTACAATGGATCTATCATTTCCTTCGTGAATCACGTTCAACATCCAGCATACAATATCAGTAGGTTTTAGATGACCGAACATGAGTATGTTTTAGGAGGTCAAACATCGGTTGTTTAGGTTAGATTCAGTTAGGATATTTTTGTAATTTGACATCAGTGTTCTTTGTTAGTCACCAAAAATCAAATTTCCCCACACTTTCCATATTTTCCATATTACTCCATATTCTCCCCTCCCTTTACACAACCTCTTATGTCTTATGGCGTGGGGGATAGCACGTACTGTCATTGTCAACATTAGTGTTTTTCGTAGTGTTTGAAAAATCTTAGTTGAATGATATTAATATTATTTCTTAGTGAAATTACTTTTTTTTTCTAGATATCAGCACATGAACTTGAACTGCCGATTTGCTGAGATTTCATTTCCCATAGAAATGAATATCAGCTTCCTTCAAATCACATCAGATAATGATGTGAATTGAAAGAAAGTTAAATGCTAAGCGTGGCGGTGGGGGGGGAATGATGTGTGGCCTGGTCCATGGCCAGAAAGAAACCAGCGGACTGATCGCTGGGCACCCATTTGCGTATCCCGAAGATGAACCACGAGAAGCGTTCTGGACTCGCCTCCTAAGCATTAGCGGCCTGACGGTTCCCACAGAGGAATTCTTCCACACATTCAGAGAGATGAATGCAGCGTTTTGTGTTCACCATGCCCAAGAACCCAACAATCTCAGCAGACATCCAAAGGTCATTGAAAGTTTCCGCCAGGTGTTGGAATCCAGATTCAATTCCATAGATAGAATATAATGAAGTGCTTTGCGAGGATCCGGACATTTATTCATCTCGGGCTGGTGAACAAGGTGAACGTCGCCAAGCTCGCAAAGCGGCAGCAGCGGAACGCCGAGCAGTGTGCTCAGTGACTGCGAAGTATGGGCCACACTTTGGCGATACTTCACATTCAGCTCAGTGTTTGAATCTTTCATTGTTTGGACGTAGGTGCAAAACTTGCCTTTGATCATATAGCAGCATATCAAGACTTTCTACACAAATATTACACGAGACTAAACGTGCGTGTTGCAGTCGCACCGAGTGTATGTCAAGCTCAACAACTGATATGTGCCTGTGTTTGTGAAGTCGGTAGAGCGTAGCCTGTAGGTTTACACGTACTCATCGTCCCACTACGGTGCTCGTAAGTAGTCTGTGTATGTATGCATGTCGAGTTGTTCTCAGCCACAGATGTCACGATGAGGATGTTCCATCTATTCTTGCCAGTTCGTCCGATTTTATAAGGTGCCAGATATGTACGTACTGTAATGTTAGGTATTGTAATGTATTGCCGCAATGCAATATCATTATGTACCGTGGCTTATGCACCTGCTACCGATAACCTTTTATGTCACGCGTTTGATGGAGCCGCGGTAGCTTAGTCCGTAGGGTGTTGGGCTCTTGACCGCAAGATTATGGGTTCGAGTCCCGCAACCAGCGGAATTACCAAGTCCACCCGCGACCAATCGGTTTGAGAAGTTGGCGACGCTATATGGCCTAGCAGTTAATTGCGTCGTAAAGGAACCCAAGGTTCTTTTTCTGCTTCGTGTGTTTGCTTCTCCCAATATATGTCTTGCGTTGTGCTTCCTCAATATATCGTTTTAATACGCACTCTGTTGGGTGCCGGAATATATATATTCATGTGCGCAAAATGACGAACGCAGTCCATGCGCCCAAAATGCACATTCACTTCCACCACAGAGTACACAACCGAGAAGCAGTCGGCAGTGGCAGTGAGGGCCTTCCTCAATCTTGGCAGTCTCGTCTTATCCAGATGCATGCTCCTCGTATTAAAGTCTGATTGATAAACAACTTTTGTTGCCGTATTTATATCGTGCTGTACTGCAAAATGCGTGATTTTTTAAATTATATTATTTAGTCCCAGTTGTTACTGGGGTGGCATTAGGAACCAGGGTTCTATTGCTAAGCAGAGCTTGTTGCGTGAACCCTCGCCCCACCACCCGATCCACGAATTCCTTTTCAACGGCAGAATTTTGATCGAAAGTTTAACGTGCCGTCAATACACCGACACGGCCGCCCGGTAGCTCGTCCCAGGCCTTATCGGGCCAGTTGCCAACTCACACTCCCGGCCGGGGCTAAACGCGAGCGCGCGAAGCGACTCGAACCCTGTGTTGTCAGGACAGGGGAGATCAGCACAGGCCAGTGCTCTAACCAACTGAGCTACGGGGGTGGCATTTCAGGTTGCACGACGCGAATAAAGAAATCATATTTTGAAAGGAAAATATTTTCTTTAGTTAAAAATAGAATACATTTAATTAAGAAGATGTATAGTATTACATGGTCATTTTCCATTCCAACCACAAATTAAGCTGTTATTAAAGTTGCTTCCGAGCTGGTCTGGCATAGAAATTGCTGTTACCCCTGCAATGTTGCATGCATGACAGAAGTTTGTTTCACATGGCGTCAGCGACGCAGCCAATTCATTTCGACTGAAAATGCCGAATAACGGTGTGCGAACATGGGCAAAGCCACGGTGGGGAATGGACGGGGATGCTTCCCCAATCTTGCCAAGTTCCGCGTTAAGCCTTTGACAATGCATGATAATCGAACAGCGAGCATCTAAAATCCTCATGCGAGCATCTAAAATCCGTCTTAGCGCTTACGGGTTCCACAAAGTTGTTGCCGAATCTAAATCGAGCGTTCATGGTACGAAAAGCGTGATTTTGTATTTTGCGCCGGCACTCCAGAAAGTTCAGGATTGTCACCGAAATATTTGAGCAAACGTCTGCTCCTGTCAAAACAATGCTTGTCGCAGTCCTGGTGGAGTGTGTTCGCCGTGTATCGTAAAAGGCGTGGAGCCGAGCTTAGAACTGGCATCGCTCTGACTCCAGCTCGGGTTCAGTCATTTGACTGTTCGGCAGCATGCACAATTGTTGGTTTTTTTCACCTTGATAATCATGTACTGTTATTATATGCACACCTCGAGGAGCAGGGACTAATGTTGGTCGGCGTGTACTGGTGGGAGAGGAAAGGGCAACCGTTGGTTTTTAGCTCAATATTTTCAATGCACTGCCATAGTGCCACAAATGATTAAATTCAGGGATCCTGTCTCCTGTCCCACCCCCCGATGGTCCGCCGCCCGTGTCAGGAAGGGACTGTGGGCCTGGACACTGCCATAAGCGGTGACGTGTTCCGTATTTCCTATGCCTGGCTGATTAGAAGAAGTGCCCAACCATAAATTTAAGGTGGCAGAACCCCAGCCTTACAGAATATCTGAATATTGAATATTGCAGAATATTTCCCTTCTCTTTGTGAAAAAGATCGTCCCATGTGAACAGTGTCTTAATTCACTGTCGCTTATTAGAACGACTTCCCACGACGCGCACAAAAAGCTGCCGGCCTCCAGGCTCGAACCGGCTACCTCCGAGTCGGCAAACCGACGCGCTACCAACTGCGCTACCAACACCGAGTCGCTCGGCCCGCTTAAGTTAAATAGTGTCGATGGATATGACATGGGTCTAAATAACACCATTTTACACAATAACTAACACATTCGTGTGAAAGTCTCCCATGATTATCGAAATACCATGAAACAAGCTTTCAGATGACGTATAATTTGCGCCACTCACGTGTACTTGTTAGCCAGGAACATACGCGGAAAAGTACCATTTCTTGCTGTCGTGATAATCTGCTGAACCCAAATCAGCGCCCAGATGACGTCCCCGGCTGCCAATAGACATTGACAGGGGCCGGATCAGTGCAGCCAGCTTGACGGCGGTGTGTGATGGGGGTTGGGTTTCGGAGTTTGAATAGATCTGCTTGTATGCGTATCAGGTGCGTAGTAGACATACGCTAATTCAAACATGAGTACTAGGTATCTACCTTCGTCCTGCATAGCTGCCTAGTTTCCTAGGTATCTACCTGCCTACCTAGATGCCTAGGAGAAGAGCTGGTCTCAGAACACGTCCTATTTCCCGAACACCTATCTTTGGACCTCTCCCGCGTTACGTTCGGAGCGTAAATATAAAAAGACGGCGCTATTCATGAAGAATGAACCTTTCTGTGCAAAAATATGAATGTCGGATTGCATAGTTCCACCGATTCTTTGTGTACTGGGCTAGCGAACACTGGGCCACCTTTTCAAGCTTCCGAAAGGAATCTACTTAACCCGCGCCGTCTCAGGGGAGGGGGGGGTCGTTGACGACCCTCCCCAAGGTTTTCCGCGGACAGTGAACGTGCAGCAGCGCTCCGAAATTTCGTATACCCTTTCCCACATCAATTTGGCATGTTGTGTCAAAATTTTGAAGTCTGGTTATTTAGGGTCAACAAGTTAGTCAAAGTCAAGTGAGGTCACCTTTGAAAAAGTTCAACCAGTCATCACACATGAACAGATAAAGATATTTTAATGCAGGTTTCAGAGTTTGCTTATGTTTAGGGATACAACAAAATGCACTGGAGGAATTTGTCAATTTTTTTACTCAATTTTTTTAAAAATTACTTATTGGTTTTGTATATTTGCCCATTATGGTCAAAATAGAAGATTCTGGCTAAAGTAAGCATTTTTTATTGGACCATTTTGACTTCAAACATCTGTCAGTCCACTTTACCCAGCAGAAAAGGAAAATTAAAGATAACTCAAACTCAAAATTTTGAAATAAAACAAAACAAAAGATTTTTGTGGCCAGCATTTATGGTCCTGGTCAAAGGAACTGGATTTAGCTAGAAACTGTAATGGGGACAGTAAAAAGTTCTTTAGTTTCTACAAGCTGAGTAAAGTTTCTAACACAATTGGTCCACTGGAAGTAAACGGGACTACATTGGGTGAGGATAGTGAGATGGTTGAGGAGCTGAGCAAGCAGTTCAAATCAGTGTTTACATTGGAAGATATGACCAATCTGCTGACCGTACACCATAGTTCAGATACATGGGATCTGACAAATGATGTTGATTTCATTGGTAGTGATGTTGTTTACAATCATATCAGGAAAATAAAGCCAAATAAGGCAGCAGGACCTGATGATATTTATGCTAGGGTGTTGCGGGAAACTGAAAAGGAACTGGCATTTCCACTTAGTATAATATTTTGTAGATCAGTTTCACATAATGAAATTCCAACCGATTGGAAAAGGGCAAATGTAGTTCCTATTTTCAAGAAAGGAGAAAGAGGGAAAGTTGAAAACTATAGGCCAATAAGTCTCACATCCCTAGTCTGCAAGGTACTCAAATCAATTATCAAGGATAGAATAGTTAGTTATCTGGAAGGTAGCAGATTGATTCAAGATACTCAACATGGATTTAGAAAAGGACGATCGTGTCTCACAAACCTCTTGGACTTTTTGAACTTTGCCACAGAACAATTTGATCAGGGAAATCAGGTTGATGTAGCATATCTTGACTAGTAAGGCCTTTGACAAGGTACCCCATAAACGGTTAATGATACAGCTTCAGTCCCATGGTATTGCAGGTAGCATCTTAAAATGGATAGAGTTGTGGCTTTCAGATAGACAGCAAAGAGTGATGCTAAATGGTACAAAGTCATCATGGCAAAATGTTCTTAGTGGAGTCCCCCAGGGGTCAGTACTAGGGCCATTACTGTTCATTATATTTGTAAATAACATTGAAAGTGGCCTAAGCAGTAAAGTTTTGAAATTTGCAGATGATTTGAAGGTCTTTAGGGCAATAACAGGTCAGGATGAGCATATCTCGCTGCAAAAAGACTTAGACGAACTTGTGAAGTGGTCCGAAGAATGGCAAATGAAATTTAACTTTGATAAGTGCAAAATCATGCATGTAGGTAAGCAGCATATGAAGGCTCCATACTTGATGGGTGGCCAAGTGCTATCAGTGACTCAACATGAGAAGGATTTAGGTGTTATTCTAAACACAAAATTGGGGGCATCAGAACAGACCAAGGAAGCCAGGAAGAAGGCATTGAGAATGCTCGGGGCAATAAATAGGAATGTATCATACAGAAGTGAGGAAGTGATCAGGAAGCTTTACTGTGCATACGTCAGGCCACATTTGGAATACTGCATCCAAGCTTGGTCTCCTAGCTATGAAAAAGATTGTTGGCTTTTAGAGAGAGTACAAAAGAGGGCTACAAAAATGGTTAATGGCATAAGCAACCTGGCATATGAGGAAAGATTGAAGAAATTGAATATGTTTTCACTTAGATATAGAAGGCTGAGAGGAGATCTCATCGAGGTCTTTAAATTTGTCAATGGTCTGGAGAGGGGATACCTTGGGGAAATGTTTGAATTTAACAGAAATGATGCAATTAGAGGTCATAAATTCAAAATTAAAATTAACCACAGCAGAACAAGGTTAAGGCAAACTTTCTTCACCAACAGGGTAGTGGAACACTGGAACCAGCTGCCAGAAAACATTGTCAGTAGCAGAACATTGAACATCTTTAAAAACAGCATAGACAATCATTATAGGAATAGAGGGCTTGCTTTTCAGTATTACAGGGAGGGCTGATTGGCAGATTTGGTGGGCAACTGGTTCAGTGTACAGAGTGCAACCAAGAAGGGCCCTTGTGGCTCAGAGTTGCACTGATCTTTTATGTCTTTATGTCTTTATGTCTTTATGGTCAATTTCACTTTCCTCTTCTGATTCAAATTTTTTTATTCTCAAATCTCCCTCAAATTGAACTTCCCCGAGCCACAAATATGATGCAAGTCATGAAAACCTATGTCCCCTAGTGATGTTTATAACTTTTTGTGGGGATGTTTCTTAGGTGGTGTCTGTCCCTTCTTGTTGAGTGCTTTCTAAGGACACCTATTTCATTTTCATGCAACTCTTAGGTGCCTAATGACCCTCCCAATTAGAGGAGGTCCCTAATGATCACCAGAGATGGGGTGTGAGAATATGAAAGGAGAGTTAGTTTTTTTCAGCAGAGGAGTTAGAAAAAGGTGCCCTTTCAAGATCAGGCACTAGCCCCCTCCCAACTCAACAAATTTGTTTTCTGACAAAGGCACTTCCAAGGAAATGTACCACCACACTGCAAATCATCAATCTGCACCTGAAATATACAACATTCATTCAACTTAGTTATCTGATTCACTGAAAAGCATTTAAGATACTCATTCATGTCATGGCTCTGCAGTTAGCTTACATTGGGACAGCTGTGTCCATGGGTGTTGTAGAGCCAACAGGGTAAGCATAATGTCAACCAAACTCCCACAGTAATATGCATAATGTGCAATATGGTGTACAGCATAATGTGTAATGGTCGATCCCATGGGCTGACCGATCCCATGGGCTGTCTCTCTCCCCAAAACAGGGATGGATACATGATTCCCCCTGAAGACATGCCTTCAGGGACATCCATAGCAGTTCCCCACAGATATATTAGTGCCCCTGGAGGCAAATAACTGGATGGTATTACTGGATCTGCCCCTGTCCCTAATGAGGAATTTCCACCAGAGGGCCTGTTCCAAGCATTGCCTGGGCGAGAAGCCCAGGCAATGCTTGGTCATTTGCACCTTCTTCAATAAAAGAGGCAAAAATGAAATAAGCACTATGGGTTGTCTAATGCACTTTCTTTATCTGCTGAGGCCCACCCAATATAGTGCTGCTCAGTAAAACATTTGTCAAGGATCATGATGAGAAAATTACCCAGAAACCTACAAACCAACTTTCATCATGAAATATAACATTTCTGTACAATATATATTCCACTCATTAGTGTTCTGGGAACTGGACACCTAGTGCTTGGAACAATTATGTCCATGTAACTTAGCAACCCAGAAGTGTAGTTGTTGCTTTCTCCACCATGCTTGACTCCTGCCATGTGCCATGAAGCAAAAAAAAATGTCCATCAGAAGTTGTGTTGATCTGCCAACATAATACTTTGCCAACACTTCCCTGTCATTGCTGAGTTGTTTTGACGTTTTTGCCTGCTACTATTCACTCTATAAAAAATAAATTTCAGGACATTGCTCAGAAATATGATCAGCTGCTGGAAGACAATAGTGTCAGTCATGATTTGATTGGCATTGTATGTTCAATCGTACACAGCATTTGGACCACGTGAGGCAATCATGTCTGAAGTCATAATGTGTGTCAGAAGAGTTTATTGGCATTGGAGGGATCCATAGGTTTCAAGGTGAGCACCTTTGTCCACCAGTTTAGTGGCTTGCTCACCAGTTCGGTGGCTACCAGCCCTACAGACGTTGATCATTGAAGTCTGACAGGACGTCTACTCATCAGTGCAGGACAGATCCCTTGGAGTAACCACTTGTGGTCTACTTCTGTGCTGCTCAGTGCTTGTTTTCACTAATGGCACCTTCCCTTTTCAGTGATCGGCATGTCTGGAAAGGTGGATGTATTAAAATCAAAAGGGAACGTGCTACTTAAGGATGGGAGATATCTGGAAGCTAGGAAGTGCTATACAGATGGTAAGATGGTGTATGAATGTGCACATGAGTGGAATGCAGTGAAATCTATTGGTCAGCATCAGAGTTCACAGACTAAAATATGCTCAACAACTTATGTATAACAGTGAATGCCAAAAGCAAAACCAATGTGAACATGCATGGTGAGTAGCATTTGAATGCGGACATAAAGTTTGTCTCCTAGTTACTTTGCATTCATTTATTTTAAACTTAGGATAATTACACATTTGGTTGATGATGAATGCCACCAACAGACATATAGGCTAACACTCGTACAGAAGCCAACCCACACAGTGCATGCATACCAGTCGCAAACACCAGGTAAAGCTGGCTTCGGATTCGCGAACCCATGATGTCGGCATTGGCTTCGGCTTTGACTTCATGCCATTATAGTCTGCTGGCTTTAGTTTCAGATTGGGTTTCGATCTGTTACCAGTTGATTTTGGCTTACAGAAGTGTAGCATTGCAAAACAAGTTGGGGGGGGGGGGGCTGATCCTTGGGTTGATCAAACTTTGGCACTGTCAAATACCAATTTCCCTCTAGATTTGAGCCTCTATTAAAAATTACTTTCACAAATATTGTTTTCCTTTTTCTGCTTTCCATCAGTTTAGCCTATCCAGGGACAAAATAGTCACGACATGGTTAATTGAAAAACTACCACCGAATATGGAGAATCCACTTAGAGCTGAAATGACTTCCCCATTTTGCTTCACATTATACTTAATTTAATTACCATTTTTTATGATATTTATATATGCTACTTCAAATTTCTGTCCATTACAATGGACTAAAAGCAGTATGAAAAGAAACAACATGTAACTATCATAGCAAACTCCACCTTGCAATCAGTGCTAAATGACTGCTGTGATTATCAATTTGAGAAAACTTAAAATAGGATTACCTGTACTACTTTAATTTATGAAAGAGGCTAGTCACCACCACGACTAAGGAATACTTAAAAGAACCGCGAAATATCATCACCACTCATGAATTTTGAGCAGTCCTATCCCTGCCTAGGTTGAACAAAAGTAGTATGTCTTACGCAACAATTATGCAGGATTTCTTGAGTTATTTATGGGTCTGACTTTCAAGTTTGGAGGGGCTGGCTGGCGAGTTGGGGGATGGGGTTTATATTCAGGTTGGGGGGGGGGGTCGGGGGTCGGAGCTCTCCAAACTGAATAGGATCCTACGTCACTGGCTTAATAGCATTATGAACTGCCGGCTTCTGCTTTGGCTATTATAGCATTTTGAGTTGCTGGCTTCAGCTTGTTTGTACAATGTGGCTTCAGTGTCAAAGCCACGAGCCTGACTTTCTGTGCTCTTGCTAAATGGTATTTGAAGCCAGAGTAAATTGTGTCGGTTGGCTGCTGAAGGGTATTCCCCGTAGTATTCTTACACATTTCTCCTCGACGGCTTCGGCTTCGCGAAGCTGCGTGTTTTGACATTGACTTAGGCCACGTCCTAGCAGCTTTTGCCCGTAACTTTTGCCCTTAACTTAACTTAATAAATATCTAGTTTTCAGTCCAGCAGGTATTTGTTGGTAGCAATCGGTGTTTTGTGTCACAACACTTTTGGTGTTTGTTTAATGTGTTTTGGTGTCCCACATTTGCTAGCATAACCAGACTGGTGCACCTTAATTACTGTTGCAATGCTTTGGACACTGGACCTTCCTAAATTTGACTGGAAGGTTGACAGCTGTGCAAGTAATATCGTTGTCTGTGATACAAGGAAAATCATTGAACACTTACAACTTTTCATATTGAATGTGATGACTGTCAGAATGGAAGGTCATGGGACAGGAATGTTAGTTTATTTATGAGCTAAAAAAAAAGTGGACAGCCATTAATAATGCACTGGCACATACTTCTGAACCTCACATGAAGGAGTACCTCATATATATATATGTGTGTGTGTCAGTGCAGAATAATTCACCATGTGGCCTGGAAATGCACAGTTTGTGGTATTTCATCCTCGTTTTCGGTTTTTACCATTTTGCCACATGATGTATGCACAGTCATGCACACTACTGCTAAATAATGTGAAATGCATGCGACTGAAGCGAAAGGTATCCCGCTTTTTAATCCTTAAGTGGCAAACCTTTATTTTCTTCCAATCTTTCACTATTCCCAAGCAACTTCTTCCTTCATCCACACAGTTAATGGTGAAGTAACTTTAGGACACTGGTGTGTGTGTGTGTGTATATACATATATATATCTATATGTATAAATATATATATACGTATATATATAAATGGTAAGCAAAGTGGCTGCATGGCGATTACCGGCAAAAATGGGTAAGAAACAGTTTTATTTTTTTTGGTTTTACCAGTGGTAAAAACCAGTACAGCAAGTATCGTGGTAAAAACTGCCAACCCTCTCAAGATCACAACTTTCACTGGTACACGGCCTGAGCGTTTAGTTTGGATTTGGAACGATATTTAACCCGCTCAGATTTCTCTTTTCAGATCTTCACCCTGTCTTGGGGAGGGGGGGAGGCTGGCGGATAGTAACCCCCTCTAAAGTCCAAACTCAGCGTCGCACAACAACGAAAGAGGTGTCCTCGGAAAGCGCCCTACGAGTAGGTCCCGGATCCACCCCAATTTTTTTTCTCCAAAAAAATTGACGTCACTTGGGGGCTAGATTTTCACGACTTTTCACGACATATGTTATGTTTTTGGCTTCGGGGAGTTCATTTTGAGGATATTTGCGAGAAAAAAATATTTAGAATCAGAAAAGTGCAGCGAAATCGACCAGGGCAATATAATTTTTGGCCCCCAAAAAATAATTAGTTTTTTCTTAAACATTTTGAGTTTTCAAGTTTTCTTTAATTTTCCTTTTCTAATGGGTAGAGCAGACCGAAAACGTTGTTGGAAGTCAACTTGCACTAATAAAAAGTGCTTACTTTAGCCATGATCTTCGATTTGAACTCTAATAGGCAAATGTGCAAAATTAATAAGTAATCCAAAACTAGAAAAAAAAATCCTTTTGTACATTTTGTTGCATCCCTAAAGATAAGCAAATGCTGAAAGTTTCATTAAAATATGTATCTGTTAAAGTGTGACAACTGGTTGAACGTTTTTGGAGATGACCTCACTTGACCTTCACCAACTCGTTGACCCTAGGTAACCTGACTTCAACATTTTGAAACAGTATGCCAAATTGATGTGGGAAAAGGCATGCCAAATTAGCCAAAATTTCGCGCTGTCTTGCGCCGTTCGTTCACTATCCGCCAAAAACCTGAAGGGAGGTTGAGGACTAGGGTGGATTGAATGCAACTTTTTTTTCGCAAATCAACTTCCGCGGGCTCAAAACACGTGCGCGTGCATCGGTAGAGACAAGACAACACGATTGCAAAAATATATAATATGTTCTAGATACCGCGCACGAATCGTTTTCAAAAATATTTCTTCGCCGCCAGGCGTCGAAGTCTCCATTGATTGAAGCATGGCACGTAAAAAGATAGCACCACGCGCGTCGGACTCCGCAGCTGGCGCGGACCCCTCTAACGTGTCGCAACTAACCCCTCTAACGTGACAAAAAGGGCGTGCAGCAGAGTTCAGAGGCGAAGCAGCTCAGTGACATGGACGCAGACGTGGAAGAGAGCAGTGAGGACTCTGAAATGGATGGTGTGGAGGAGGCTGGTGCTAGCTATTCTGATTCGCTAAGCTCTGATGACGACGTCTGTGGTAGTGGAGGACAAAACCGCCGACAGCTTCCCAACTTCTCGCGAATCTGTGATCGGTATGGTACCTCTGACCGCTCCGCTGCCGGCTTGCTGAACGCAGCTCTAGTAGATTATGGGATAATCACACACAACAGCAAGGCTGAGCTGGTTGACCGCAATAAAATCCGGCGACAGAGAGACAAATGGGGTAAGAAGGAAGTGGATGAGAGCTCAAAGGAAAACCGACGTGATCGCCTGGTGGGATTTTATTATGATGGTAGGGAAGATATAACGCTGAATAGAGTGGGTAACAAGAACAAGATGGTCAAAGAACTGCATGAAGTAGTCGTTGCTGAACCAGGCCACCGGTATGTCGACCATGTGTCTCCACAGAGCGCCGGTGCTGCGGACATAGCCAAAGAGATGTTGGCTGTCATTCAGGAAAATGATGCCCATCCAGTGGTGATAGGGTCGGACGGCACATCGGTGAATACAGGCCGCAAGAGCGGTGTTAACAGGAGGATTGAATTGGGTGTTGGTCGTCCTCTCCAGGAAGCTATTTGCGGCATACACACCAACGAACTGACGCTCAGACACGTGTTCAAGGACGCTGATGGCGAGACGAGTGGCCCGTCCTCCTTCAAAGGGCCGATTGGTAAGGCCATTCAGGGTGATTTGACTGCACTGCCCCTTGCTCAGTTTAAGCCTGTGAGGGGTCAAGTGCCTCCCATTCCAGCCGATGTTCTGAAGGAGATGAACAAAGACCAGCAGTACCTGCGCAACATGTGCATGACAGTCCAAGCAGGACCAGGACAAGTCCTCCAGCGTGTGCTGTCTGCAGACCCTGGTCCAATCCACCAGGCCCGCTGGGTGACTCTGGCGAACAGGATCCTCCGCCTGTACGTGTCGACGGAGTCGCCAACGCCGAAGCTAGTGAGGGTGGTGTTCATGATACTGAACCAGTACGTCCCTGGGTGGTTTATGTACAGAGTTCGCCCACACATCAGTGATGGAGCTAAAAACTTGTTCGAACTGATCCGTCTGTCGAGGAAGTTGCCTGAAGATGACCGCAACATTGTGCAAAAGGTTCTGAAACGCAACGGGTTCTGGGCACACAGTGAGAACATCCTCGCCGCCATGCTGACCGACAGCCGACAGGAGACGAGGGTGGCGGCCGTGGAGCGGATCAGGATGTGCCGAGCCAAGAGACGCGAGGACGATGACCCGGATGACATCAGACAGTTCGTCGTTCCGGACATCAACTTCGATGCCGATGACTACCAAGAAATGATCGACTGGACAAATGCAACAGAGCCACCACTGACCATGGACATGTCAGACGAGGAAATCACAGCGGCTGTGCAATGTGAACACCCCATGGACTTCAGCGCATTTCCATGTCACTCACAAGGCGTGGAACGTTGGGTAAAGGAGGTGACAGATGCGGCACAGAAGAAGGCCGGGTACTCGGCACGCCATGCTCTGATTCTGGCCAAAGCACGGTCCAGAGCCGATCTTCCGGTGATGGATACAAAGAAGGACTTTTACAGCTGGCTTCAGGGAGCCGGTCGTTCCTGAGTTCAGCTTCGCCATTCTGAGGTGACCTGTCGCCATGATTTGGTACCATAATCTATTGCCATGCGTTGAAAGTTGAAAGTGTTTCCTAGACAAAACGCACAGCCGATATTCAGGACGTCTATTGATGATTGAAATGATGGTTTAGTTGATATGGTGTGTTTAAGCGGTTGCAAGTACAGAGTTAGGCAGACTCGTATTTATGTTCCTACATAGATGGTGGTGATCACAAGTTTCCGAAAACTGCAATGCAATAACTGCAATAAACCTCGGTTGAACGTATCTCTTGTTACGCAAAACTGAAAACGTGGCCAAAAATGTAAATATTGTGCACCTCTAATCACGTAATTGTTGCTGACGGTTCATTACATAATTAAAGCTTCGGTGTTATAGACATGCAGACACTAGTAAGCTTGGCAACGGTAGCCGAGAATTAGTGGGGGAATAGCGTGAACAAGACTTATGGTGTTATGTTCTTATAACAAGGCAAAGACTAATGGAGACTTCAACGCGTGGCGGGGCTAAGAACCGTTTCAAAAACGTTTCGTGCGCGGTATCTAGAATATTTTTGAAAAATGTTTAGCCGCGATTTTCCGTCTATTAACATTCACGCGCACGCGTTTTGACCCCGCGGAAGTTGGTTTATAATTTTCGATCCACCCTATTGAGGACCCCCGAGACGGTGCGGGTTAAGGGCAGGGTTTCCGCAACTCTTCCAGCAATCCTTGCATATTTTTTTCTGTAAAGTATTTATGTCGACAATGCAAAACGGAGAAATGTCCCTCCTTAATTGAACATAGCTGGTGCATAATTGATTCCAGCAATGCAACATACAATTTTGAGTGCTATATTTGAGTGTTGTGTCCTTGCAACGAAGTGGCTAAGCTATGCCAACTGGAGCATACCAGTGATCATATTTTGATCAAATTAAATAATGTAAGGGCATGATTTTCTTTGTGGTGTACCAATATTGACATGCCATTGACATAACATTTGAGATCTTCCGTTTTTCTGCCTTTCTCTCATCCACATCATTTGCATATATTATTATTTAATGAAAGATAAGCACCTACCAATATTACAGTATGGTCTGGGCTGGAAAAAATGCTGACAAAGATTAGTTTTGCCACGCCAGTAGCATTAACCGCTAGAGACCATTTCCTGAAGACAAAACTGCCAATTCCGCAACAGACCACGATGGGTTTACATCTCTGGGATCCGGACAATCTCCGAATCCGGAAGCACAAGCCTGCCTAGGTCCCCACGATGTCGATGTGTTTTGACAGCAAATTATTTTGCCAGGTCCGTCATATCAGTCAGTTTATGCCCGCATTTTGCCAATCCTGTTACAGACCGAATCAAAGAACACAAGATGACCTAAGTAGTAGGCGTGCTCTGAAGCACCAATTTGCAAGCTCCACCACGGACTCAGCCATAATATGTGAATCAGATGCAATTGTATTGCCGGACACCTATGTGCTGGAAACAGTGAGAAAATGCAAATTAGAAAATTACAAGCCGCAGGTAGTGTTGGAGCAAGCCTACCACCAAATTACGAAGGTATTGCATACTATATCGAAAAGGGAATGCATCCATCATGAATACAAACTCCAGTGCAGATACTTCACCCTGACAATGCATGTTTATTTTTTCTTCAGTGGTGCATCTCAGTTCTGTGTTTCCGCGACAGGACTAAAGTTCGGAAGTGAACTGGTTTCTAACCGGTCTAAGCCACTAGGTGGCTAAAATCAATGCCGTCCAGCCAGACTAAACCACGGTTTAAGCCGGACATAACCAACGCGTGGCAGTAGCTTGACAACCCCGGTCTTTGCACTATTTGGATCTGCCTCCCGAGTTGCGCCGGCAGGCAGCGCTTGCACCATCGAATGAGCTCCCAGTCGCGTCACGTTGTCGGCTGTTCAGCGTGGTCTGCCAGCCATGCCACATGGCTCACCGGCCTGGACGAGGTCAGCCAATAACGAGGTCAGCCAATAACGAGGTCAGACAATAACGAGGTCAGACAATAACGAGGTCAGACAATAACGAGGTCAGACAATAACGAGGTCAGCCAATAACGAGGTCAGCCAATAACGAGGTCAGCCAATAACGAGGTCAGACAATAACGTCAGGGAATAACGAGGTCAGCCAATAACGAGGTCAGCCAATAACGAGGTCAGACAATAACGAGGTCAGACAATAACGAGGTCAGACAATAACGAGGTCAGACAATAACGAGGTCATACAATAACGAGGTCAGACAATAACGAGGTGAGACAATAACGTCAGGGAATAACGAGGTCAGACAATAACGTCAGGGATTAACGAGGTCAGCCAATAACGAGGTCAGCTAATAACGAGGTCAGCCAATAACGAGGTCAGACAATAACGTCAGGGAATAACGAGGTCAGCCAATAACGAGGTCAGCCAATAACGAGGTCAGACAATAACGAGGTCAGACAATAACGAGGTCAGACAATAACGAGGTCAGACAATAACGAGGTCAGACAATAACGAGGTCAGACAATAACGCAAGGGAATAACGAGGTCAGACAATAACGAGGTCAGACAATAACGAGGTCAGACAATAACGAGGTCAGACAATAACGAGGTCAGACAATAACGAGGTCAGACAATCACGAGGTCAGACAATAACGAGGTCAGACAATAACGAGGTCAGACAATAACGAGGTCAGCCAATAACGAGGTCAGACAATAACTAGGTCAGACAATAACGAGGTCAGCCAATAACGAGGTCAGACAATAACGAGGTCAGACAACAACGAGGTCAGACAATAACGAGGTCAGACAATAACGAGGTCAGACAATAACGAGGTCAGACAATAACACACTTCGTATGGTAGACGGAGCCGGGCGAATCTGAAAGCCAGATAGTGCCAGATCTCGAAGAAAGTCGATAATATGTGATGTGAAATTATGTTGAAATGTGAAAACGCGATTGTTAAACAAGCTTTTCATGATGACATCAACATGGAGTGCCGGGAAAAGCTATCACCTTCTGTAGCTGAACACTGTCACATTCCATAGGATCAAAATAGTAAGTTAGACTATGTTTCAAGGTGTCGAAGGAAGTCTCCACTTGGCACCGTTTCCTGCGTAAATTCGGTGATTTCAGTACACCGGTCCAGGGTGTGGTTCAGTTATCATACTGGTGATGTATTTGCCGTGCTATCACTGCTCTGTACCCAGTTCGCAGTGCTGCTTTGTTACATCGTACAGACACTTGGCGTTCTTCTCTTTGTAGCTGTGCAGAAGGCGCTGGAAGAAGAAGAGTATTCCGTGTTACACGCTGTTTATAGTAATCTTGCAAATGTTAACCATAAGCTGAAGAACTACCAAGACAGCGAGAAGTTTGCAAGGCTGGCGATCCAGGTGAAGCCAGACTGGCCTAAGGTTTGTATGCTCAATGTTTGATTCAAATGGTTACCATAGTGGAATGTTGAACTTCAAGTATAAATCAGTTAAATGTCCGAGTATTACACTAACTGAACTTATAATATATTTCTTGACGTTTCCACTGCATTGATTCATTGATTGTTTGGGTTTAAGGGCGCGCCGACTACGAGGTCATTTAGCGCCTAGTTTCCACCGCATTGTCATCAGGGAAGTGGTTTAAAACGTTCAACTGCTTTGAGCTGTCGCCGTGATGAAGAAGACTCAGTCAAAATGTCGGAGAATATCTTTTAGCATCATTTTGGATTTCTGTGATTTGCATTTGAAGTTCATCTTTTGACTATCGTAACCACTCCGTGGCTCCCGTAATTCAGCCCGAATTACATTCCCCCATCGCAGCGTATGAAGCGGAGTGGTGTATGTTGCAAGGAAAGCTAACCTAATCCCGTCCTAGTGCCGAGTACTGGAGTGGTGAGCCACCCAGCATCTGAGGACTAGTCTACGTGCCTCGTTGGTGTAGAGTGGCGTACCCGATGGCGTGGATGGACCGGTCAACCATCTATGAAACAATGTGGTGTGGGAATATCTGTGTAACTGAATGACTTTCCATAGGCCCAGTTGTACCCACGGTGGATTCTTGCGCTGTGTGGTGTGGCAATATCTGCGTGATTGATTGGCTTGCCATAAGCCCAGGTGTACTTTTTCGTTGTGGTAGTTTTCTGAGAACACATTTCAGTCGTCTTTCCGCCCCTGCTGTTCCCCTACAAAGAAAACGTGTACCCTGCAGTGGAGTGGTGGGAAATTTAACGGAGCGTTCTTCGGTAAATACAGGAGCGGCGAGCGGAGCACCGTGCGACTGTGTGTTACACCATGTAGCCGAGTGATGCACCGTGAACAGGCATGCTTGAGCTCACCCGATCTGGTGTTGGTGGCGGCCTTCACTACAGCTGACCTTGCAGGGGTACTACTGGGCGGCTCAGGCGGCCCAACAGCTTGACAGACTTCAGGAGGCAATAGCGGTGGTCAGCAAGGGCGTCGATAACTGTGTCGGCAATGACGATCTAGTTTCGCTCCTGGAGAAATTGCGGACCGAGAAGAAAAACAGGACTGCCAAGGCAAAGGTACAGCTCAAGACTTCTATTTAAATCGGTGCTGGCTGCGTGTGGATTGTTCACATTCCATGGAGTGCGGTTTGCAGAAGGCGTTTGTGTCGATTTGGGCATCTGATTCGGCAGTAATTTGTCATCTATTATTTCTTCGTGTCCATCCAGCATACTGACCGTACTACAAACTGCCGCGGCTTTCAGTCTGCACAGTTCTATATCTGTGGGTTGGCGGGTCTTTCTGACGGAGCCGCGACTCACTTTGCATTACAGCAGCGGCCTCCGCCGCCGCCGCCGCCGCCGCCGCCGCCGCCGCCGCCGCCGCCGCCGCCGCCGCCGCCGTCGCAGCCTCCCCCGGCGCCTTTGATACGGGTCGACGGTCCGCAGACTGAGCAGAAGGGCGCCACAGCAGACCGTGCCGCCGGCACTACCACTCGGCCAGGGTAAGCCTCCTGCTGAGTCACAGCAGACCGCTGCACCCGGCACTACCACTCGGCCAGGGTAAGCCGCCTGCTGAATCACGGCACCGTGCACCCGGCACTACCACTCGGTCAGGGTAAGCCGCCTGCTGAGTCACAGCAGACCGCTGCACCCGGCACTACCACTCGGCCAGGGTAAGCCTCCTGCTGAGTCACAGCAGACCGCTGCACCCGGCACTACCACTCGGCCAGGGTAAGCCGCCTGCTGAATCACGGCAGACCGCTGCACCCGACACCGCCACTCGGCCAGGGTAAGCCGCCTGCTGACTTACGTCACCGGTGGGCGGCGAAGACTGCGGCGCCACCGTCTATGCTGTGGGTGCTGGCGTTGCACGACCACCGGTTTGATGTTCTATCTGGGTCGTTTCAATAATTATTCTAGGACATGCACGGGAAAAGCAATCGTCCTTTCGATCGCGATACATTCACGCATGCGGTCCTCTGCGTAATATGGTCAACTGAGTTTCCTTGAGGTGAAAAAATGGCACACAACACGCGGAAGCAAGCCTAAGGCAAATGCCCTGGTCACATGTTAGTTTCTCTGATGGCCGTACCCCCGTATGAATATGGCCGCGTTCTTGGCGTAATTTATCCATTGAATACCGGTTGCGCCGTAATCACATCTATGGTCATCGATGATAGAAAAGCGCCGATGGCCCGAGATGGGAATCGCATGTTTAAGAAACTGCAACAACTGCTGAGTAAGCCGCCTGTTGAATCACGGCAGACCGCTGCACCCGGCACTACCACTCGGCCAGAGTAAGCCGCCTGCTGAGCCACAGCAGACCGCTGCACCCGGCACTACCAGTTGGCCAGGGTAAGCCTCCTGCTGAGTCACGGCACCGCTGCACCCGGCACTACCACTCGGCCAGGGTAAACCGCCTGCTGAGTCACGGCACCGCTGCACCCGGCACTACCACTCGGCCAGGGTAAGCCGCCTGCTGAGTCACGGCAGACCGGCTGCACCCGGCACTGCCACTCGGCCAGGGTTAATCTCAAGTGGAAGGGACGGCGGTAGGTTAATTGCATGCTTCCCAAAGTCGGTACCAATTATATCGAACTGTAAGTCCCGACCGGGGATTTCGAGAAAATCTGCTTTGTAACTAGATGGACACATAAAAGTTGATTACTTTTATCATGTGATCTAGGGGAAAGTTTTGAGAATATATTGCTTACCTATATGTTGTTGCAAACCTGAAGGGATTATTCATTTTAAAAAGGATTATTCCTTTTAATGTCTTGAAATAAATGCCACCATTCGAGGAAAGAATCTGACATGTGGCAGTGTTTTGTTACAATGGACTTCTATAGATAATCAATTTTTCTTGTTTTGCTTGCGTCTCATAAAAATATAGAAAGACTATGAGCTTGGAATCATTGGAAAGATCAGTTAAAACCAAGTTCGCGGGAATTGCTAGGCTCTGAACAGGTATATGTGCTTTACATGATTCAAAATTGCATTTTGCCAGAGGCATTGGCATGCCATATTCGGTGGATGCCCAAAGTAAAAGCTCGTATGTGTGAAATAGTGGGAAAGCCTCACATGTGCCGACGGAGCATGCCTGGTTGAGCAGTGAACTCGCATGTGCCAACACAGGCACAATCAGTGGCAGGTACTATGTGTCAGCCAAACCATGCTTCTTTCTCAAATCAATGATCATGTGGCATAACAGGCAGCAAATACGTAAGCCGCCTTGCAATATCATTTCTCTTTTCAGGGAAACCGTCGAATGTTCGGGGACGCAAATGACCTTAGTAGTCCATGCGCCCTTAAGCCCAAATAATCAATCGAATGTTCGGAATATGCAGGATTTGTCCGACGTAAGAAAACAAAGTTAGAAGATTCAGAAGGGCACGCTTGAGTTTTAAGTTTCTCGAATATGAAGGTCACGTTCGCATTCAGCCATATCCGATGTCCGATCCTATCCTGATATCTGATAATGATATCCGAGAAATTTGTTGCACCAATATTTTCCTGGACGAAGAATACTAACTATACTCTTGTGTCAAACCATATCAAAGCACAATTACTTCAAGGTAACATCGAATGTAACATTTCCAAATTTGCTATGGGTATTTTCTGATTTAAGCAGAGGGATGGGTCACTGCTATCTCCGTCCCCTGAACCCATGCCTAAATCCCCATAAGTGTGCATCAAGTCGTTCATTCTTAGGAACTGCACTTTGGGAAAATAAACTGATAGGAAATGTAAAACAATGCCGATAGGCAGGTGCATTTATGTTGATCCAGACCTCTGATTTGTGTTCTATGCGGTCAGACCATCCCAAAGCAGCAGTTTGTGCTGCGAGATGTACGGGACCGGGTCAGTGCCCTACATTTTTGTATTGCGGGTGGAGACTCATGCTTAACGACAATTATTTTGACATCACTACTTCTTTTTGACGTCATTAGGTGCCAGTCTGCGTCTTGCTTCCGGCTATGAGTGGTATTTCAACCTTTAAAAGCGTTGCTGTTTCTCCCAGCGGCATTGCGGACTGGCAAAGCCAGCAATGCCGCTGAGTGAAGCATCACCACTGAAATCGTCACCGTAATAATGAAAAATCAACAAAGGTCTTACAAAATCACCCAATACCAATTTGCCATATACCCTTGCATGTATTTTTGTTAAGTTAACTGACTTTCTTTACGTTAGCTCCTCCCACCTCCACTGTACAGGAGCTCAGTTTCAAGACACTGAACTAGCCTGGCCCGGATCAGTTGCAGTGCCGACCGACACTGAACACTGCACTATCCGACAGTTCCAGTCCCGTCATGATTCAGCCAACTGGAGTGGCTCCGTCGGTGGAAAGTCGTCGGGGGGCGAGTAGCCAATGGGTAAGTTGCTCGTCTCACAATCGAAAGGTTGTGGGTTCGAGTCTCACCTGTCGCTGCTCTTCGCCCGCGACCAATCGGCGTGAGAGATTGGCGACGCTGCGTGACTCAACGGTCGATGTGTCGTAAAACCAATAGCCAACCAAAGTCGTCGTGGTTGGGTTGTATGCTTGTCTTACAACGGCGTCGTTGTATGCACGCGTGCTACGGCTCTTCTGACGTGGACTGTCCTCATCGGTGGCAGCATTGGTCGACGCCCCTCGTCAGCGATCACCCTGAACCGATGGCAACTGATGCCACCTTCCGTTGCTGCCATGTTGTCAGCGCTCGGGGACGTCAGCATGGATTTTGCGCCAGAAGCCTCGTGAGCCCCAGTGCAATCTCTGAAGTCTTCAATCTCCCCCGTCCGGTGGAGGTGTTCGGCATGACCCGGTGGAGGGCGACTGCGGCCACAAGTATGACCGGGCAGGTTTTGAGCGTGATGGGTTCCTCTCGGTCCCGGGCGAGTCAAGTGCCCTCACGAGTGTTAACATCAGCATTCATTACTTATCTTTGGCGATGCAATTGTTTGCCCAGGTAGTGACGTACCGTATGTTTTGACAAGCGCCTTCCAGGTAGCACAAGTAGGCAACCGGCACCTCCCCACTGCCACGTCCAATGATGCCGTCATGCCATGAAATGAAGACGCTGCGGGCTTTCTGCACCACCTTCCTGCTTGCAGCCGTGAGCACGTTAGATCGGCATCGCGACACAAATGGTCCTGCTGTAGTTGAATGAACGCGGTGTGAACAAAACGGACTTCAATGCTAACATAGGAATTACCCCCGCCTTCACGTCTGTGGATGCGGTTGCATCGGCACGCCATGGTAGCCCTCATAGCCCCATGCGCTACTCGGGCTACCTTTTGGTCGTCTTTGAGCTTTTCTTTCTGTGGTCACTTTTTGCTGGAGATTTTCTTCCTCGTCAGCTTGGTGCCCAGTTCCGCTGCACTGGAGACAGATGCTGGCCGCGTACGGTGGCGGCTCTGAGTGTTGTGACGTGGGCACCGCGTTAGGTGTGCGTGGCGGCGGCTCGTATTGCGGGGATAGATGCGTCGCTAGTCGGCCCCGAGCGCCGGTATTCTCTGCTAGGGCGGGCAAGAGTAGGGGTTCCACCTTTATTTGCGTAACACACGGATTTCGCCAAAGCTCGGCTAGTTTTCATCCAGGCTGCCGCCCACGTATTGCGGAGTAGCAGCCTACAGTGGTGTCGGTCTAGCTCCCACAGCAGCACCGGCTGGATGCACACCTTCAGTCACACGATCATACGGAGGCACCCTTAGGCCAAGCGGTGCTTTAGTGCCAAGCGGCGTTTGGCTCACCCTGTGGTGAGCCAAACGCGTTGCTGAAAGCTGGTGATTAATGCGCCGCCGCCTCAGCGTTTCTGCGGCCAAAGGATCTCGGGCTCTACGCCATTCTAGCACGATAGCATGCCACAGTGAAGTCATAGTATGATATGATATGATATGATAAACACGATAACGGCAGTAGAAAGTTCGCTATTAGTTAGTTATTTGAGGTCAGTCAGTGAGTTATGGGCGCTTCGACCAAAACATGATCATCTAGCGTCCATAAAGTTCACTGTCAACACCGTATGCATGGTTCTGTATGGACACCATGAAGTTAACGCCGCCAAAAGTCAGCTGATCATGCTTGTAGCAGAGGTATATTGGGCGATGTACCGGCGGTTTCGATTAGATTTGGTCAGGATATCACACGTGATCTGCAACACGTCACACATTCAGGCCTAGTCATGAATAAGCATGACCCATGCACTATGTTGATGCCATCTTATCGAAGTGCACTGAGGTGGCATTCTTATTGCGTTGAATCATGTGTGCCACTCACCACTTGAAGATGGTCTCCTACGTGGCGTCGCGGAGTCCCTCTTCGCTGATGACGTTGCTATCTGGAGCTCAGCATCACGTTCATGCTCCATGGAAAGACAGCTGCAACTCGTCGCTTTTCACCTTGATAAATGTAGCAACATGAACGGTTTCCGATTTTCTATGCACAGGACTGTGCAGTGCATTTTGTCGCCACCGTAGCTGCCAAGATCCAAACATTCAGCTCTGTGGAGAGCAGATCCATTTCCAGCCCGACGCTAAGTTCCTGGGCATCACGTTTGATCGTCGTCTTACGCATACAGACCACCTAAAACCTGGCAATTGACATCCGAATGGCGTGGTATACGCTCTGGACGATATCATGTCCACCTTGTGTCATGATGACGATGCTGTCATGTCCACCTCGTATCGCATTCGCACCTTCTTTTTAGTATGGCACCTCTACTCTCGGGCAGTGGCATCTGTATTTCGACGGCGCCGAGTGCTGTGAGATGAACTTCACCGCGGCGTTCTCGCTGCTGACGCTCACGGCGCCGAGTGCTGTGAGATGAACTTCACCGCGGCGTTCTCGCTGCTGACGCTCACGGCGCCGAGTGCTGTGAGATGAACTTCACCGCGGCGTTCTCGCTGCTGACGCTCACGGCGCCGAGTGCTGTGAGATGAACTTCACCGCGGCGTTCTCGCTGCTGACGCTCACGGCGCCGAGTGCTGTGAGATGAACTTCACCGCGGCGTTCTCGCTGCTGACGCTCACGGCGCCGAGTGCTGTGAGATGAACTTCACCGCGGCGTTCTCGCTGCTGACGCTCACGGCGCCGAGTGCTGTGAGATGAACTTCACCGCGGCGTTCTCGTTGCTGACGCTCGGGGTCCAGTGACGCCGCTGTCTCCGGTTGCACGAGGAACTGGTCGGGCACAATATCTGATGCTGGCTGCCCGCATATCCTGTCGAATGTAGTCTGGACTCCTGTTGCATGCATGCAGGGGCGCAACTAGGATAATGTGATGGGTGGTCTAATTTATTTGTCGGGTCTCAGCCTGCAAAAAAGATGTAAAAGTTCATGAATTTCGCCCGTTATTTTTTTCGCGCGGCCCCCTTTTCAAGTTATTTATGTGACAAATTTTATCTCCTGTTATCGGCACCTGATTCTAGGTTGTTATTGGCTCCACGGGCTGATTCCGATTGGGACGAGACATGGGTGTATGTGCCAGTGCATTGTTGGCAGGGGGAAATAGCTGAAGGGGCCATTTTTCCAGTTGATGCCCAGTGGCCCTGTGTTTAAATATAACATTATTGCTATGCTCATGTGGTATGTTAGCGACGGAAGAAATAAGTAGAAGCATCCACACCTACCATAGTGATTTATACTCTTATGGGCGAGACAGCGCGCTGTATGACCAACGCGCTCGAAGCCCCTCTAAACTGAAGTAACCAACCATTATGGGCGAGATGTGTTTTCTCTCCCTCTTTCCATGCACCGCTATGGATGCAATGTTTAATTTGATTAGAAGTGTGGGGAAACGTCTCTCACGTCCCGCACGGTGGAGCCGCCCATGCAAGTTATACTACCAAGGGCTGCCACCAATATATTAATACTATATATATAATACTATAATACACCAATACTACCACCAGCCAAAGATGTATCTTTTTTGCAGACTCGGACCACGGAACTGGAACACGAAAGAGAGCGATCAAAGGTAGTCACGTTTTAGTCCATATTTCCCGCCGTACCTATCGTGCACGGGTGTCACTTGTATGCTTCACTGCATTGATATCCTTTGGGATTCCCAACAACAATACAACGGCTACAGCTATAATTAATGGCAGTGATTGTAAACGCGTACGTCTCGTTTTTTGTTTTACACATTGGCCTATTAGGGTTTAAATCGAAGATACTGGCTAAAGTAAGCATTTTTTTTTATCAGGGCAAGTTGACTTCCAACAGCGTTTTTTTTTGTCGGCCCGCTCTACCCCTTGGAAAAGGAAATTGAAAACTTGAAACTCAACATTTTGACATTTCTAAAAAAAGTTTGATTTTTGTGTGGCCAAAGCATTGGTATGGCGTTGGTCGATTTCGGTGTCCTTTTCTGATTCCAAATACATTTTTATCAAATATCCCACAAAATTAATTCCCAGAGCCAAGAACATGGTGTAAGTCGTGAAAATGTACGCCCCATAGTGACGTCATTTTTGGTGGGACCTTTTGTTTGGGGGTGATGCCGGGCCCTACTCGTCGAGCGCTTTCAGATGACACCTCTTTCGTTTTCGTGCGACGCTTAGTTTGGATATTAGAAGTGGGCCCTATCACCCCCCCCCCCCCTCCCCCCAAGGCGGGGTGTGAGGATGTGACCGGAAAGACGGTTAGCATGAGTCGACACGATGCTCCGAGCCCGCTCATGTTCCGGGGCGGCGCGGGGCCGGAGCTCGCCGGGGAGTACCCGGCTCCAGCTGCCTCTGCCATCCCAATTGGCCGGAGCTTGGCGCGCGCCGGCTGCCAGATGCCGCCGGCTCTGTTCGTGACGCGGCGTCGGCAGGCGGCGACATGCGCCGCTCCAGTCTGGACTGGACGCCGCGATGGCCGTCGGTCGACTGGAGGCTCGGCCTGGCCGTGTGCGCGACGGCGGCGCTGCTGTGCTGGTGGTGCGTGACGTCCGCCCGCTCCGCCAGGATCTGGTCCACCATCCTGGCCGAGGCTCCCCCCGACGGGGACATCAGCGAACAGACGGCGGCGGCTGCCAGGGCTGGAGACCCGGACGCTCTGCATCAGGTGAGGCTGCGGCTGCGGGACGCCCTGTACCGGGACGCCCTGTACCGGGACGCCCTGTACCGGGACGCCCTGTACCGGGACGCCCTGCATCAGGTGACGCGCTGCCGGGACGTCCTGTACCGGGACACCCTGTACCGGGACGCCCTGTACCGGGACGCCCTGTACCGGGACGCCCTGTACCGGGACGTCCTGTACCGGGACGCCCTGTACCGGGACGTCCTGTACCGGGACACCCTGTACCGGGACGTCCTGTACCGGGACGCCCTGTACCGGGACGTCCTGTACCGGGACGCCCTGTACCGGGACGCCCTGTACCGGGACGCCCTGTACCGGGACGTCCTGTACCGGGACGCCCTGCATCAGGTGAGGCGGCGGCTGCGGGACGTCCTGTACCGGGACACCCTGTACCGGGACGCCCTGCATCAGGTGAGGCGGCCCGGACGCCCTGTCCGGGACGCCCTGTACCGGGACGCCCTGCATCAGGTGAGGCGGCGGCTGCGGGACGCCCTGTACCGGGACGCCCTGTACCGGGACGCTCGCAGGCCGGTGGACGCCCTGCATCAGGTAAGGCGGCGGCTGCGGGACGCCCTGTACCGGGACGCCCTGTACCGGGACGTCCTGTACCGGGACGCCCTGCATCAGGTGAGGCGGCGGCTGCGGGACGCCCTGTACCGGGACGCCCTGTACCGGGACGCCCTGCACCAGGTAAGGCGGCGGCTGCGGGACGCCCTGTACCGGGACGCCCTGTACCGGGACGCCCTGCATCAGGTGAGGCGGCGGCTGCGGGACGCCCTGTACCAGGTGAGGCGGCGGCTGCGGGACGCCCTGCATCAGGTAAGGCGGCGGCTGCGGGACGCCCTGTACCGGGACGTCCTGTACCGGGACGCCCTGCATCAGATGAGGCGGCGGCTGTGGGACGCCCTGTACCGGGACGCCCTGTACCAGGTGAGGCGGCGGCTGCGGGACGCCCTGCATCAGGTAAGGCGGCGGCTGCGGGACGCCCTGTACCGGGACGTCCTGTACCGGGACGCCCTGCATCAGATGAGGCGGCGGCTGCGGGACGCCCTGTACCAGGTGAGGCGGCGGCTCCGGGACGCCCTGCATCAGGTAAGGCGGCGGCTACTGAACGTTGGTGTGGCGTCGCCCCAGCGGCGGCTCCGTCACTTGGCGCTCGCTGCTGGACTAACACCAACCTGGCTGGAGGGGCAGGTCGATCGCTGGGCGCAGGCACAACATGATACGGCCCTCTGTACATCATGACACAGCACGTGGTGCTCGGCGCGCTGAACCGGAAGCTCGTGTTGCTGCCCGACGTGAGTCACACCCGCCCGCCCTACTCACAGGCCAGCCACTCCCTTTGGCGTGCTGTTTTTTTTTTTTTTTTTTTTTCTCATACTTTAGGTAACGGTCTTGCGATAGCTCAGTCGCGCCATATGACTTAGCAGTTGTATGTGTTGTTAGCGAACCCAATTTTCTCCTCCAACATCGCCATTGGCGTACGCACATATAAAAAATACCACGAGAAGATACTTTATTTAAACACAAAAGAAGTGGCAGCAGTTACAAAGCGCAGGGACAGTGATGCTATTTGAGATACTTTCACAGACATTCTGCTTCGTATTCTCACACTCCTAAATCATATTTCTCCCCTCCTTTCAACTCACCTCCCGAAGGCTTCTGGGGGGGGGGAATGGTCGTCACCATGTTTTAGACGTATGGCGCCCAATGCGCTTGGTGGCACAATAGGGGAGGGCACGTCGCAGATTATCATCCCACAATGGACGGGATTACCTAGTCCACCCGCGACAAATTGGCCTGCAAAGTTGGAGCGCTATGTAATTCTCGTGTCCGTTGTAAACCATTCACAGTTTTCGTCTACGCCAGTGACACCATGGCTGCTTGATGTGATTATGAGAGCACTTGATGTTGAAATTGTGCACTGATATATCGAGGTGTCGTCTAATCTTTCGAAATATTGTAGGACAGGAAAATTATCCCCGCGAATTATTATAAATGGGAACGTAATTACAGCAAAAAATCACAAAGCACCTTCATTCACATCTCAAATGTGAATCCGCTGCCACTGCTGCTGGTGCAGTCAGCTGTCGATCTGCCTGTGTCGACAGCGACCCGAGCTAGTCCTGTGTGCGCCAGGTGGCTGCAGTATTGGACAGGTGCTGCAGCGCTGCAGTGCTGCAGTCGGTTCCGGCGCCACTCCGACAACACTCGTGTTCACAGTAAATGTGTGTTCAAAGCTTGCCATTGACAGTTGTCGAAGTCATTCGACAGGGCGACAATTATATCTCGATAATACCTTAACTTGAGGGTATTTTTATTGCAGTTGCCTGTAATACAGATATTTACATCGCTTGATGCATTACGCTAAGTTAGTTGCTTCGTTTTTTTCTCGTTAAATCTGCGTGGGCATCAGCCGTGATGCAGGTGTGACACTGACCCCGTCATTGGGTGTCATAAGTGGCACCGCTTGAAACCTGGAGAGACAGTTAGTGCGCGGCTCTACCGTCATTCGACGGCAGTGAAGCCGCTTGGCAGAGGTGTGCGCGGCTCTACCGTCATTAGACGGCAGTGAAGCCGCTTGGCAGAGGTGTGCGCGGCGCTGCCATCATTGGACGGCAGTGAAGCCGCTTGGCAGAGGTGTGCGCGGCGCTGCCATCATTGGACGGCAGTGAAGCCGCTTGGCAGAGGTGTGCGCGGCTCTGCCATCATTGGACGGTAGTGAAGCCGCTTGGCAGAGGTGTGCGCGGCTCTGCCATCATTAGACGGCAGTGAAGCCGCTTGGCAGAGGTGTGCGCGGCCCTGCCATCATTGGACGGCAGTGAAGCCGCTTGGCAGAGGTGTGCGCGGCCCTGCCATCATTGGACGGCAGTGAAGCCGCTTGGCAGAGGTGTGCGCGGCCCTGCCATCATTGGACGGCAGTGAAGCCGCTTGGCAGAGGTGTGCGCGGCTCTGCCATCATTGGACGGCAGTGAAGCCGCCTGGCAGAGGTGTGCGCGGCCCTGCCATCATTGGTCGGCAGTGAAGCCGCTTGGCAGAGGTGTGCGCGGCGCTGCCATCATTAGACGGCAGTGAAGCCGCTGGCAGAGCCCACATTAACCGCTTGGCAGAGGTGTGAGCGGCGCTGTGTCTGCTCGGCCTGCGTCAGTGGGCGGCTGTTGTTCTCCTGCCGTGCTCGGCTCTGAAACAACGCCCCAATCGTTCTCCATGCTTCTTGGGGATCAACTATCCGACACAAGATCTATTGTTCGTTGTTCGGCTCTGAAACAACGCCCCAATCGTCTTCCATGCTTCTCAGAGATCAGCTATCCAACACAACATCTAGTGTTTGTTGCCTGTTCATAGACGCACCTTTTCAATCAGTCCGTTAATATTCCAGTTGTTCAGATGGTTGAATGCGTCAGGAACACCTGGCCATGCTTCGTTGAACAAACAGACAGCTCTCAAGTACTTGCGCCGTGTCGATAGTCGAAAGCACTTGATATCGTTACTCACCGACACAGAGTACCGCAGTCGTTCAGCGGGCACCAGCACTAACAGAGTTCAGAGAGCGAGGGTGCCACCTGCTGGTGCTCTGATGTTTACTTCCCTCACTCGCTCTGGCATGTAGTTCACATCGAGGTTTTAGTGTAGTTTTTAGTATTCGTACCCAGGATTATACACTCCTTCGTGATGCTTTAACCCGTCCCGTCTCGGGGGGGGGGGGGTCTTCAACCGCCCCCTCAGGTTTTTCGCGGATTGTGGACGAACGGCGCGCGACAGCGCGCCAAGATTTGGCATACCATTTCCCACATCAATTTGGCATGCTGTTTCAAAATTTTGAAGTCTGGTCATCTAGGGTCAACGAGTTAGTTAAGATCAAGTGAGGTCACCTCCAAAAATGTTCAACCAGTCGCCGCGCTGTAATGGATACATATATTTTAATGAAACTTTCAGCGTTTGCTTATCTTTAGGGATGCAATAAAACGTATGAGTGGATTTTTTTCTTTTTTTCGTTTTGGCTACTTATACGTTTTGCATATTTGCCAATTGCAGTTCAAATGGAAGATTCTGGCTAAAGTAGGCATTTTTTAATTAGGGCAAGTTGACTTCCAGCAACGTTTCTCGGTCTGCTCTACCCATTAGGAAAGGAAAAAAACTTGAAAATTCAGAATTTTGAAATTTCCCCCAATTTCTTTTTTGTTGGGGGCAAACATTTGTATGGCCCTGGTCGATTTCGCTGTCCTTTTCTCATCCCAAATAAATTTATTTTCTCGTTTATCCCCAAAATATACTCCCCAGAGCTAAAATCATAATGTAAGTCTTGCAAAGTCGTGAATATCTAGCCCCCTGGTGACGTCACTTTTGGGGGTTGATCCGGCCCTACTCGCCGAGCGTTTTCCGATGACACCTTTTTCGTTTTCGTGCGACGCTTAGTTTGGATTTTGGAGGGGGTTACTATCCCCCCCCCCCGAGACCGGGTGTGGGGGGTTGTTTTCCCTCGGGCCTGGGTTTTCGGCCATGACGGGGGGTTGTGCCCTGGCCTGGGATTGGTCTTGACGTGGCGGGGTTGTGTTCTGACTCGGGATTGGTTGGCGAAAGTTGCCAAACAAGGGTTGAACTCTTTTGCAGTGTATTTACAGGGCGTGAGGATACAAACATGAATTACGCAGCTACGCATCCAGAATGCGTTGGTGGCCAGCTGCCTAGGCGTTGTCACAATGAAGGCATGGACTTTTGTTTTCGTACATGGATCTACTCAAGGGCGCGATGATGCATTTATGTGGCTATGCATTTGACTGGCCAGTTAGCTGCAAACAGAGAGGCCAAGTGAGGCGTGCAGCTGCCTGCAGGCCTTACATGTTGCGAACGACTGCAACTCGAGTCCGGGGGACGGTTGGCGGCATTAACAGGATTACTTAAAGCGTTGCCAGCAGAGTGCTAACTCTTCATGCCAAGGTACGGCTGGGGGACAGCAGTCCCTGCGTTGTGCGTATCGTGCACGATGTATACCCTTGCAGTGTGGGGGTGGCTGTTGTTGGTTGAGTCGAGTGCCGGAATGATTCAGGGGCAAAACTGTGATAAGACCTTGTTGAGCATGGAGATAACGAGATAACTGGATAACTGTCGGATAACTGTCACTGACTGTTGCAGGCATCGGTCGTGGTGTCGGTATAACGCTGACGCTGTTATCACATGACGGCAGGTGTCGGTCATGGTGCGGGTGTGGCGCTGACCTTCTCACCACTGTGACAGGAGGTGTCGGTCATGGTGCGGGTGTGGCACTGACCCTCTCACCACTGCGACAGGAGGTGCGGTCATGGTGCTGATGTAGCACTGACCTTCTCACCACTGCGACAGGAGGTGTCGGTCATGGTGCGGGTGTGGCGCTGACCCTCTCACCACTGTGCGACAGGAGGTGTCGGTCATGGTGCGGGTGTGGCGTCTGACCCTCTCACCACTGCGCTGTTTTTATGTGTGCCTTCCTCACCACTGGACAGGAGGTGTCGGTCATGGTGCGGGTGTGGCGCTGACCCTCTCACCACTGTGACAGGAGGTGTCGGTCATGGTGCGGGTGTGGCGCTGACCCTCTCACCACTGCGACAGGAGGTGCGGTCATGGTGCGGGTGAAAACTAACCCTATCACCACTGCGACAGGGAGGTGTCGGTCATGGTGCGGGTGTGGCGCTGACCCTCTCACCACTGCGACAGGAGGTGTCGGTCATGGTGCGGGTGTAGCACTGACCCTCTCACCACTGCGACAGGAGGTGTCGGTCATGGTGCGGGTGTGGCGCTGACCCTCTCACCACTGCGACAGGAGGTGTCGGTCATGGTGCGGGTGTAGCACTGACCCTCTCACCACTGCGACAGGAGGTGCGGTCATGGTGCGGGTGTAGCACTGACCCTCTCACCACTGCGACAGGAGGTGTCGGTCATGGTGCGGGTGTGGCGCTGACCCTCTCACCACTGTGACAGGAGGTGTCGGTCATGGTGCGACGCGGCTCGGCCGCTTTGAGACGCGGCGGCGAGGCGTGCGAGGCGATGGCCGAGTACAAGCGAGCGCTGCAAATGGTCGCCAGGCACCGCCAGCTACGTCTGTCTGACGCCGAACTGAACTCGCTCAGGTCAGCCCCGACGCATGTCAGAACGGCGCGGACTGGGACCAGGTCAACGCTGAGCCAGGTCAGGGTGAGCCCAGGATCAGTCAAGTCAGTCCAAGTCGACCCACGTCACGTCAGCCCGGGCACACGTCACGTCAGTCCGGGCACACATCACGTCAGCCCAGATCCGCGTCACGTCAGCCCGGACCCACGTCACGTTCCCCACCACAGCCCGGGCCCACGTCACGTAGCGGCCCATCAGCCGATCCGCGTCACAGCCCGATCACGTCAGCCCGGATCCGCATCACGTCAGCCCGGACCCACGTCACGTCAGCCCGGACCCACGTCACGTCAGCTCGGACCCACGTCACGTCACCCGGGCCCACCCACGTCACGTCAGCCAGGACCCACGTCACGTCAGCCTGCACCAAGGATGCTATGATGCATGTTGAGCAAGTTTGTTGAAGGCGGAACACTATTTTCGATGTCGCAATTGAGTCCGGAATTTTGAGCAAAGAGAAAGCGTCTTGCGTTTGGGATTTGATGTTCGTGATGAGCGAGGGCGAAGCACGAGCGATTCTACTCCTGGATGCATACGACACGAGGTCATCCAAGCAGCCCGCTCCGGCCTGATCGACACGCCTTCCAGACCGTGATAGCCCCTTTTTCTGCGGGTCGAATCATGATTTCTTGATAAATAATTTACTTGGTCTGCCTGCTTGGTTTTTGGCAACCTATATACATATATATATATATATATATATATATATATATATATATATATATATATATATATATATATATAGGTATATATATATATGTATATATATAACCTATATATATATATATAATATAATATATATATATATAATATATATATATATATATATATATATATATATAATGATTGCGCTTTTCCCCTCTAAAAGTTTTGTGGTGGGATTCAGCCGGTACCGATCCCGTCAGCATCGCTAAGGGCTATGTCAGCCACGACTCACTAAGTCCCTCAGCCAGTCAGCCAGTCAGCCGCCGGCCATATGCTTGGTCGTGACGGGACGTGACGTGCGCGCTCCCAGGCGGGGCCACTGCGCAGATGTTGTCCGTCCGTCGGAGAATGCCGTCGAACGTTGCATACGGGTGGCGTTCAACGGCTGCATGCGGCATGAACCGGGCGGGAAGTCCGTGAAAGGAAGGGAAGAAACGAAAGGAGCGATGACAGTGTGGCACCTATACTGATTCGAGAATCCTGGATGTGTATCACACCTCGAGATG